>JALCCH010000011.1:0-226328 GCA_023212835.1 Pseudozyma thailandica
AGGGGAAGAAGGGAAGGAGAGGAGGAGGGAGGGGGGAGGGAAGGGAGAGAAGAGCGAGGGAGAGGGGGGGGGGGGGGGGGGGGGGGGGGGGGGGGGGGGGGGGGGGGGGGGGGAAACAACGGGATGTCTTTGAGTCCTGCTCAAGCAATGACGACGACGATGGCGATGGTGCTAAAGCAGCAGGAATGGACTGCGTCGAAGAGGTTGATGCCAAGCCCGTCCCAACCCCCAACAACACAACTCGACCTTCGCGCAGAGACTTGTTGATCCCCACCCAATAAACCCCACTCCAGGTGGCCCACCTCGACACAGCAAGCTTGATCGACCCGGTCGGAAGCAACACGCGGACAAGCAAAGGAGCGAAGATGAAGGCAACGTGGGCTGACAGATCGCCACACCGAGTGAAGGTAAGGTAGAGCGCTTCGGATTCAAAGTTCATACAGTCTTCGTCCATCTTGTCGCTGAGTCACCCGCTCGGGTTGCTCTTTCGGCACAAGACAAGGAAAGGTGCTGAAGAAGCGATGGTGTTCTGGGAACGGGTGGGTTATACAGCACACGTACAAGTAGCTAAACATGTTCGGGAAGACACTACGTCCTTCAATCATCCTTCCTAGATCTCTGCCCACCCCGCCGGCCCCGCCCTCTCACCACTGACCAGCGTCAACATAAACACCACCAGATTTGCACTGAACGCCATTCCAAATCCGCGGTATAGCGACCTCAATCCTCCCAGCGACGAACGTCCCGTCTTTGCGGCCAAGATCCCCGACTGAGCCATCGCGTGCTGCCCTCCCATATTGCCTGCTTCCGACGCTCCATCGTTCGACTCATTGCTCGCCCCCGCCTCGCCGGTCTTAGCATGACGAACGTGTGTTGGGTTGGTCTCTTCCGTCACAATGCGGTAGATCGCTTCCACCACACCAACGTATGCGATGGGTCGAGTCTCGACACAAGTCCTCAACCCGCGCACGCCAACATTACCAGCCGTGAGGTTGACGCCACCGTGCTTCGACGTTGATTGCTGCTGCAGTGTCGCGCTCGTAATCTTCTTCTCCCCCTCCGCGCTCTTCGTTGCGGCAGGCTTGCGCATTTGCAACTGCAATCGCCTTCGCACTGTCTCAATCGGCAAAGTGATGCAGAGGGAGGCGGTCGAAACGGCAAGTTCGGCGATGGCGTAGCTGATGGGATGAGTGTTTGGCTCCAATCGCAATGTGTGTTCAATCAGCAGTGGTGCGCCGAGCGAGAGGAGAGGTCGAAGGGTGAAGTCGAGGATAGTCGGGATGAGAAGATTAGGGTGGAGATAAGCGGTTTTCCAGCCACCTTCCTCCTTGAGCGTCTTCTTGAGGGCGTCATAGGGTCCGCTGTACTTGCGATGCGCCGGGAGAGTGCTCTGCGCAATCAGACGGGTGCGGACCAAGTCGAGTGGTGAGACCAAGATGCCGGTGATGAGGTGCGAAGACAGAAGAAGACCGAGGGTCTCGTACGGGTAGGGCGCATATGCGAGCGGCAAAGGCGAAAGTGCGGTGGGAGCAAACAAGGAAAGAATGGAAGAGATGATGGGCTGGATTGTTGAGGACGTTCCTTCGAGAATGAAAGATGTGAGCGAGCCCTTCCAGAGACCAAGCCAGCCTTCCTTGCCACGACCAACAGCCCTCATCATCTCCCAAACACCTCCGCGCACAACGACAGGCATGACGAACTCGGGTCGTGCACCCTGATCGTAGACACTTTTGCGCATCACATAGCCAGAAGCATCCACCATGCGCCTCTTCTTGCGGCCCGAGTACAGTGAAGTGTCAGGGCGAGTTGGTCTTGATGACACGTCACGGAAGTATGCATCGGCGTCTTCTTCGTCCGAAAGATCCGCTTCGAGGATCTCGTCCTCTGCTTCTTGTGCATGTGCCTCTTCATCCCACTCGTTTGCTTCGGGAGCGACCTCGTGCTCCCACGAGTCGGGCTCTTCATCGTTCGCTGAATCCAGCGATCGTTGTGACGCTTGTGACTGTGTGATTGCCTGTCGCTGATTCAGTGCAGCTTGCTGTGTAACTTGAATCCATACATCATCTCTTGGTACCCACTGCACTTGCAAGAGAAGCTTTCCAACCTCGAAGGGCATCGCAAGGCATGTGCTAGTATATTGCAACGCACCGCTGATAAGCAGAGCTCGAAAGATGTCCTTGACACTTGCATCAGCTTCGCCAAAGCCAGCGCTCGAAGTGGTTGCAACGTAAGGCTTGGCATCGCTCGAAGACATGTATCGGTTCGGCATGGGTTTCGAAGAAGATGCGGCAGAAGCAGCACCAGTGGATCGAGATGCAGCACCAGGAGTGCCAGTGGTACTGAAGCGGGGAGCGGTAGCGATAAAGACTGAGTCCTCCGGTGGTTGATAGTAAGGTCGAAGCGGATGTGCTCCCGATGCGCTGCCCGAAGGCGGTGGAGCTGCCATTTTCGCTGTAATAGGAGCAGTCCAAAGGCGAGATGGTGGTAGACGAGACTATTGTCGCGTGTGTGTCAAAGTGTGCTTGTGATGCACTTGAAGCTGAGTGAGAAATGAAAGCGACAAAGGACCCTTTTGTGCCCCAAAAGTTGGCTCACAGCTGTGAGCTGTTGTTCTGCGTGGAGGTGTTGATCCCAAAACGTGCGGAAGCAGCTGACCCTTGGGCCGCATTTTCTGGAAATGTGTGAGATCCTTATAGCTCACAAAATCAAAATCTCGAGCTGCTGCGCAACGTTGACATGTTGACATTTGGATGGTTCGCTCCCTTCATCAACTGCTGCGCCCACTTCTTGAACCCAAACCTTAATCTACAGACTCGCCGTGCAATAGTGTTTAGTATGTCCGTCAAGCGAAGATGCGCTACTTCAATCGACCCCTGCTGACTGAGTGCGCAACTTCATGTTCGGACAGCAATCTATCCGAAACCAGAACGATGATTGGCCGTATTGATCCTCTTTTTACTTCTCGCAGAGCAAGCTGAAATGTCTGATCTGGCCCGTCTGCTGAGCGTGACAGTCGAGACTGACGCCTTTCAGGTTCCTCGATCTTCAGCTGGCCCTGTCCATACCTCTTTCTCTGCTCACCATCAACCCTGCCTCAGATACCTCAAAGCAGATTGACCAGCATCTCAGAACATGTACAATCTAGGGACGCAAGCGACCATATTTTTTTTGGGCTGCTTCGTAGGCGTGCAGCTTTGGAATATCTGCAGCAATGCCTTTATGCTCGCTTTCTGTTTGCTCATCCTAGCAGTACTCATAATGAAGGCTGGGAGTGAGGAGCAAGTCATTCAAAGGCTACAGCTACAGCTACAGCATCCGCATCAGCCAGCCATTATGAAATCTCAGCCTAAGGCCCCAGCTGAGGCGGCAGCGAGGGTCTTCGTCGGACAAGGAGTCGACACTAGCCCGTCCAGCAAAAACAACTCTAATGCTACAGCTATTCGGACTCAGTTCCATCCTCAGGTCGCACAAGTCAAGCACTGGCACAACAATCTGCCTCACCCTCAGAGGGGACAACAACAACGCCTCGACGGACCCTGTTCGAACGCAGTCAAACAAAACGTCGGCGTACCAGCAACTTCGAAGTTCACGCCACCTGAGTCCACTGCAAGCACAAGCGCCGCGGGCAAGCTTGAACCTGTACGTTCAATGTTGTTCAAAGGCATTTCTGAAGCACGCCAAGTTCAGCATCATGTCATCTTCATGAGCAAAGAGAAGCGCAAAGCGGTCCTCGCCTGGATTCAGGACGTGCAGCGATCCGGCAGCCACGTCTTTACGCCGAGGCCCTCGCCTCTCGGATCCGCCTCAGGCTTTGTCCCGCCCCTCAACGCGGATAGACTCGCTCGACACGATAAGACCAACACCATCTGCCCGGCAGCTTGTTCAGATGGGTTTGGCCTTCCAGCTTGTTCAGATGGGTTTGGCCTTCCAACTAGCGACGCATCTGCCAGTTATCCCACCTACTCTTACTACGAACTTGATGGTCGAGACTCCCAGGACACGGTTCATGTGTCGATCAAACGAGCCAGCGCATTTCTAGATTCCGTCGAACGGATCGATCCCCCGTCCCCCCGCAGGTCGAAAGTGCAGAAACAGGCACCAACCCGCAGGCCCATTGCTGCTGGGTTGACACCTGAAGATTTGCTTCAACCTCGCTCAGCTAGGGGCAACGCTACCGAGACTGCCAGCGGTCAAGCCATCGGGAGTCGCAATACACTTGGCACGTTGACTAAGACAGCTTCCAATAACATCGACGTCAATTGGACGGGCCCAAATGTTCACGACCTGCGGGACTCTGCAACGAATCTGCTCGTGGGGACGGAGAGGCGACAGGATCAAGACGAGGCTCTGATCGACTACATGCTTGGCGGACGTGGTTTGTCGTGTGAGCAAGCTGAACTCCTCATGGGCAGATTGCTGTCGCACGCTTGTTCTCCACCTGAACAGGATGATGCTGTTCACAACAACGCAGGATCTTCCAATCATGCGGGCTCTATGGCTGACCGTATCCTCAACTTGGCCGCCCAACTCAATGCCTAATGCACCCACAACCATACATGACCATCGAGAGCACAAACATAGTCACAACCGAATGCAACTGCGGACCAGAACAGTGGTATCATTTTAGGAGATTAGCTTGAAAGTAGCTTCAGGCGATCATAATGGTATCGAAGGGCCGAAAACCGAGAGGGTATGGAATGGCGAGACGATTTTACTGCTTGTCCTTGATGGGGACATCCTTGCCGGTGAGCTTCTTGCTGTAGATGCCGAACGAAAAAGTAAAAATGCAAACAAGTCTGCTGTCAATACACAGAGCAGCGTTGATGAGTGTAGCATGGGGAGAGTTACTTACAATCCGGTTCGGATACCGTCAGAGATCTTCTCGGTAGTGGAGGCGGACTGCTCGTGACCGGCCTTCTTAGTGCCCATCTGGACAGCCTTGTCGAGAGCATCCTGCTGAGGAGCACCGTTCTGCTGGGGGGCCGACATGTTTGCTGTGTATCTTTTGTTTCGGGTTTGGAGATGGGTTGCGAGTTGGTTAAAGAGTAGGTTGTATGATTGTCAAATGGCGGTCTATATATGCTTTTTGACCTCGTCAAGCTCTTCTTCGAACAGAAGGCAGTTGGCCCGAGGGAGCTCTTCTACACACCATATACCACATCACATGAACCACAATCTAAGTTTGCCAATCTAGACACAGCACATCTGCCCAGCCTCATCTGGTCTCGGACTGAAACCAATTTTAGCTACTCTGCTGCTGTCATGAGGCCACTGTCGGAGCTTGACTTTTCTCACGGCGTCTTGACTCGCTCGCTCAACAGGCGAGATGGAAGACAGCAGGCCAGCGCGCTCAACCGCTGTCTTGGAGCAGAAAAGAAGTTGCCAAAACCTCCACATTCCCGACTCCAGCGTCTCTCCATTTGCCCTGTGCGAAAAATTAAAACGAACGTGACGCTATGCAGCAGCAGGCGTGCTTTGACAGCTGCGCAATGCGGTGTCCTCGTGCTTCGCAGTGACGAAATAGCGCTCCGCTTCTTTTGTTTAGGAAGAGGAAGCGAGCTCAACCATCCGAGACAGAATGCTATGTCACAAACATTTCCTCCGTTGAACACAGCCAACTGCGTGGTGTACCGATTGAGCTCTCGCAAGCAGCATGATGTAGTCGACGTCGGCACTGAATTCTCACACACTCAAGCTGCTTCTATTTCATCATCGCGCTTTCATACCGCGACAAGATTCCAATAACGCCTTATCTATCCGCGCTCTTATCAGGGAAGGTCCCATGAAGCTTTCTCGGAAAGTCGGGGCAGCTATGATGTGGTCTCACTCTGCCCTGCGGACCGGCGACTTGGCAGTTCGCACATCTTCACAACCTTCATATCAGCAAAGCTGTAGACACGATACAGCTCAACCAAGATATCTAAATCCATCAAGTCACTTGCCTCTGCCCTAATCTCTGAAGCTTGGCCTCGAAACGGTGCTCATGCTGTGAGGCCCGCTTCAAAAATAAGACAAAAAAAACATTGACCCCAACCCGATTTGAACGGATGACCTTCGGAATTTTCCACTACAGAGCGACTGGAAGCCGACGCTCTACCGCTGAGCTATAGGGCCCGTGCGTAAGCAACATGCAATTTGAAGCTGATCATGCATATATATACACCACTTGTAAACCACTTCAAAGGGCTTTACAAAGATTCCGCGCTTCACGGAAGTCGGGAAGTCTTTCGGGATCAGGGTCGAAAAAGTGTCGAGAAGCAGAAGAAAGCTTAGAATAGAAGATTCGCCCGGCTGAGTGCTTGCGCCTTGCGCCTTGAGCACTTGTACCAAACACCTCCATCACTGTATCACTTCACCCAAAGCATCGCTGCTATCTGGTACCGACACCATGAGCGCAGCAGCAGCACCAAGAGTGCTCTACCGGGGCCCTCCTGGAATGAAACGCTCTCTCTACTACTTCATCGGTACGGTCTTCACAGGTGCAGGATGCTACCAAGGCTTCTTGCTCACACAACATCTGAGCTGGCCCATCTTCACTCGCGACCCAGAAAAGACAAAGCTGGCACCGACAATGCTCAGATACGCAGCCGGCACAGCGGTCGCCGTGACGGGTGCTGGTCTCGGTATGTTTTTCTTCTGGACGCCGTCAAGGTTGGCAACACGGGTGACGCTCTACCCTGCGACTTCTCAGATCGGCATCAAGACAGCAGCGAGACCATTCCGCGCATTCTTGCCGCCCACCATGCGCTCCAAGAGAAGCGCAGCGCTCAATCCCAAAGACCTTTCGGAGCGCTTTCACCCGCTAGATGCGCTATACCGACGAGACAAAATTTCGGCAGTGGAGATCGAGCAGTTTGCGCAGGGAAAGGCCATTCGTAAGGTCTCGGCCAAATCACAACGACAAAAGGTGCCCTCATCAATCCTGCTGGGAGAGGACGTCACATTCGGATACCAGCTCGAGGCAGCACCAACACCACTCTTCGAGACAAAGGCCAAGAATCTCTACACACAGTACTGGTCTCGCTTCAAGCTTAGTCTCCGTGGCGAAACCGACTGGTCCAAGGTCGCGGGCGGTCATGAATTGACAGAGGCGGAGAGGACAGCAAAGCTGGAGCTGGACCCCAAGGACCCGTGGTTCATGGACCGCAAGAACTTTGACAAGCTCTTCCCTGTTCGCGAGTATGGGTCGAAGCAGTAAGATCTTTTGTGGCATTTCTGGATGTTTCCTGTCATTTGTATTCTATATCACATGCCTGCATTGTCACAATCACTCTCTTGCACCTCTTCGGCGCGATGTGTGGTAACCGTTTCGTCTCATCAAAAAGGAAGGCTTCTTCTGTATTTATTGCTCCTTGACGTACTTCTTGAACTTTTCATAAAGCTCTTCCGACCGCAGGCTTCCCGCAAAGAGCTCGCGAAGCTTGGCCTGGTTGAGATATGTGTGATCGTTCCAGTGAAAGCCTGGTGTGACAACCTCAGATATCAGCGCACCCACCCTCTCACCGTCCGCCTTGCCATCCTTGGCTGCTGCGCGGTCCTCCTCCGGGATCTCGCTCACCTTCCACCATCCGCCTTCCACCATAAGCTGGCGTACTTCTCCGTTTGCAATGTCGTCCCCCATCACTACTGTCTTTGTGAGCGGATCGCCGTTCTCATCTACGAGCCCTTTGCCGAAAGGCGCCTTGGCGGAGATCAAGGTGTATTTTGTTCTTCCAGCATGGTGGACGTGCATGGTTGATGATTTGTTGAGATGCAAAACGCCAATATCGCTAGACCATGTCTTGAATGGGTCCGGCTCATCTGCTGAGCCGCTATGTGCTGGCTTGTCGGTACATCCAGGAGACTTGTGACAGAGCAGATAGTAAATGCAAGTAGCAATGTTGCGGTCTTCTTCATCGGAAGCGAAGGGTGACTTCATCGATTCTTCCATGACCCACGTGACGGCGTAGTAGCCGCCCTCGGGGTGAGGCTCAAGCTTGTAGTGCTTGATGAGTTCCTCATTCGTCTGCGGAAAGTGGTATAGTTGCGACATGGTGACTGTTGGTGATGTGGTCGTCGGTGGGGATGTTCATACCGACAATATGACTCCGATCTTTTGAATTTTGGAGCATTCCAGGTCTGGAAAATAGGAAGACCCTGAATCGTCAGGAAGCTGGACCGGTACAGCCGAATCCAGACTTGCAAAAGCTGGAAGAAATGGTAACAATCACAAATTCTCAACGAAGCCAAGCCCATCCTTGCATCACACCCAATCGGCCCTCCCGCATCCTGAGCAATCTTCGGCTTGAGCGGCTGATAGGTAGAAAGAGTTGCTCAAATCGCCCGTGCAAGGCTCCAGTAGTGAGACGGCTGAGGCCCGAAACGATAGGCAAATGTGATTGAGAGGGTACATTTGTGATGAAGTGAGTAAAGTGGAGGCTTTCACTTCGGAAAAAGGTGTCTCTGCGTGGCACTTTCTTGACGAAAGTATCAAATATGATTTGCCAGGCAGCAAACAAGTTCACGTCAGCCAGACGTGCCGGAAAGTCTTCAACTGAGCTCAGACCAACACTTACGCCAACCAACTACGCCTTCCAGATCCAATCCTCACGCCACTCATCACTCGACACTTCACCATCACTCTCCCTAATCCCCTCAAGAAGCTTGCGTTCCTGCACGTTCGAGATCTCTCCACACTCCTTTGCTCCTTTACAACACACCGGTGCGATTGGCTCGTTTGCCCACGCCACTCGAGCTGCATACGACTTCAACACTCTTTCAGATCAAGGTTTTGGCTTTCGTAGACGAGTGGAATTGGGCCGATGGCGTCGAATAGCCACGATGCAGCGGCTTCGGCTTCTTTGGGTACAATAGCTCACTATTTCCAGCAACCAAGCGTTCGATGGCTAGCACTCGCTGGACTGGGAACCGGCTCAATCCTCATTGCATCGCAATTCTTCTCAAAACCACTTCCACCTCCCAAAGACAAGTCTCGCCGGGATGAAGACGAGAACGAGCGAGAGACTTCTCCGCCTCCAGCGGTCAACAGCAAATCGAAAAGAGACCGATTCAAGGAAGACGTCGAACCTCTCGCCATCTTTTGGGACGTCGATAACTGCGCCCCGCCAACCGGCTCTTCCGGTCGATCGGTAGCGCTGGCTGTCCGTGCTGCCATGCAAAACTTGGACATTGGACCAATCGTCAGCTTCAAGGCCTATCTCGAACTCTCCTCGGAGGTCGCGCCGAACGCGGCGCAAGTGCAACTCAGGAGCGAGCTGCAAGGCTGTGGTGTCAGTCTCATCGATACCCCCAAGAGCGGAAGGAAGGACGTCGCCGACAAGATGATGATCACCGACCTTTTGGCCTACGCCATCGACCAGCCTGCACCTGCTACTGTTGTTCTCATTTCCGGAGATCGCGACTTTGCATATCCACTCGGCATTCTCAGGAACCGTGGATACAACGTTGTCCTAGTCACGCCTCCTATCGGCGCTGTACCCATTCTCGAAGCCTCTGCAAATGTTGTCATGTCCTGGCGTCAGGACGTGCTTGGTGTTCAGACCAACAAAGATGGCAAGCCCTACAGCAGCTACTCGAATAAAGATCACCACACTCCCTCGAAACCCGGTCAAACCCATGATGCAGGCAAGCAGTCATCTTCCACGCCCAGTATGTCATATGGCAAGCCACCAGGTGCTCTCAAGCATCAAGACCGTCGACCTTCCAATCGCACTCTTCAGCTCTTCGATCCTCTCATCAAGCTTCTTGAGCAAATCAAGAAGGAGGGCAACTCCAAACCCTTGCGCTCCATGGTCGCTGCCCGACTTGTCATGTTGGACCGCGGTATATTTGTTCGTGCTGGCGCAGCCAAATGGGCTGAGTATGCTGCTGTTGCTGAAGCAGCCGGTATCGTAACACTCGGCTCCTCGGGTCAGGCTGGTTATGAGTGGGTCTCCCTTAATGACACTGCCCGTACTGCAGCAGCCTCGCTGCCTATGATGCCAAGTACGTCGTCTTCCTCCACTGGCGCCACACCGAACCGTCAGAAGCCCGTTCCATACTCTACGCCCAGTAATAGTGCCACTGAGCTTCCGGCAAAGCTCAAACCTTTCCTGCCCCTCATCGAGATTTGCAAAGAGCAAAGATCACAGGGCAACCCCAAGCCGCTCTGCTCTGCAGTCGGTGCCCAAATTGCGATACTTGCACGTCAAGGCGTTGTCGACGCCTACGCTCTTGCCGGTGTCACTGGATGGCGCGATTACATTGCAGCCGCTGAGAAAGCTGGCGTCGCTCGCTCCGCTACTACCGACCAGGAAGGCGTGCTCGTGGTTGAGCTGCACCCAAAGTATCTGTATATGCACACAGGGCAGGTCATGCCTGGTGCAGGGCGCATTGCCGACACAGCTACCACACCCACTTTTTCGGTAGAGAAGAAAGCCTCTGCAGTCAAGAAAGGCTTGTTCGGTTTTGGATCTTCAAAGAAGAACGAGACGCCCTCCAAATCTGCGTCCAAGCGCAAGACGATCGTCAACGGCCACGATATTCCACTCATCTTCTCCCCTCTCGCTACTCTGCTGTTGGAGCAGATGGCTGAAGGTCGCAACTACTCCACCGACTACTTTTGCCAGAGTATCATCGGTGCACAGCGCACCTCCGTTGTCGTTCCCGGACTCAAAGCTCGCACAGCTGAAGAGTTCCAAGACCATCTCGACGCCGCGGTCGCAGCAAAGATTGTTACCACCGAGCCGGGATTCAAGCCTGGGGTGAGGCACATTCGCCTGCATCCTAGGCTGGTCAAGCCGGGCTCGAAGACGAACGTGACTGATGGTGAGGACGGCGAAACGACGGATGAAGATGCGTATTTGAATGGGAAGACACAGTTCAAGACTAACCTCTTTTCGTTTGGTAAGAAGGACAACACGAGTCTCAGCGACGGAGAGGATCTAGAAGCGATTCGAAAGGAGACTAGCCAAGTGCTTGCCTCTCTGCAAAGATCGACTTCTTCGGAGGGAGCGACAGCTTCTGGACCCGTACCTGCGGATGATGCCGTCCGATTTCGTCCCCTTGTCGATAGCTTGAACGTGCTAGGCTCGGGCGTGACGAAGACCAGACTCTCAAGCGAAGTAGCCAAGCGCAACCCAGGCCCAGCAGGTATTGGAGCGTTCTACCAGTCGCTAGGCTCGACTGGGTTCACCGACTACCTGCAGCAGGCGAAGGAGAAAGGGTTGGTCAAGATTACTGATTCCGAAGGCAATCTCTTGTGCCCTTCAAACACCCTTCTTGGTCTGACTGATTACACTGTTTCACTTTGAACAATGCAATCTTTCACACTTTCAGCCATCTATGCTGTCGATTTGTTTGTGATTGCGATTGAGCCCAAACGGCATGAAACACAAAGCAAAGTTCTTGACTCTGAGCTACATATAAGGCAACCCACCCTCCTCATCACTCTCTTCATCATCATACACTCTACTCACTCTCTCCCTTTCGTGCCTCAATTGTGCATCTAGCGTCCTGAACCTCTTTTCGCTCTCCTTTGGATCTGCATACCTTGCCGCATTTGTTGGGGTGGCAGCGTTGGTTCTCTCATCCCTCGCCAGGGCTGTGTTCAATCGTCCGATCTCTTCGTTCGAGTAGAGGTGCGAGGCATGCGCATAGGGGTCGAATAAAGAAGTCGAAACGGGTGCGGGTGGGGGAATGTAATGCGTTCCCAAATCTCCCGTCTCCTCCTCAGAGTGGTGGATGGGAGGGAGGCCGGTGAGATCGCGTGAACGGGTATATGTTGAACTGGGCGAAAGCGGGAGACCGGCAATGGCGGTTAGGGAGTCACGCGAAGCTGGGTGTTGCCTCGGCTGTTGCTGCTGCTGCTGCTGCTGCTGCTGCTGTTGTTGTTGTGGGATAGAGGGGAGAGGGATCTCCTCCCTCTGCGGCGAATGAAGGTTTGGCTGAGAAGGATTGCGGAAAGGATCCCTATTCGAAGCGTTGGAATCGGCCCTCTCCCTGCCCCATCCTTGCTGCATCCCACCCATCCCCACACCATACCCGGCATTGCTCTGCATCCCAATCGCCCTCCCTTGCTGCTGCACCCCCATCGGCATAGGCGGCGGGAACAACGCTTCATCTGGCACCACACTATGCACCCCTTGCTGCCCCGCAAATCCTCCATTCCCTCCGCCGCCGTACGAGTCTCGGCCCCGATGCAAGCTCACCGAACTCGAATGTCCATGGCTCATCACCGGTTCCTCCATTCTGGTGAATTTCCTGTCCTGACTATCGCTCAACCCTACCGCTTTGACACTCCACCTTGCCCTACCCGTTACAAAAGGTGAGATGCCACCTTGTTGGTCTGTACTGGCGCCCATCCGGCCACCGGTGAAACCGCTGCGATCGGTCGAGCGACCGGAGCCGAAGGCGGTGAAGAAGGAGCGTTTCTCGGTGCTCGGGTAGACGCCGTACTCGTCAGGGCCGCGATGGGAGCGATGGCGACGGTAGAAAAAGATGATGAGGCCGGTAAGGGCGACTGCGCCAAGGACGCCGCCGACGGCTCCACCGATGGTCCCGGCTGAAGGAGAGGATTTCGTAGTGGAAGAAGCGTCGATGGGAGTCTTGGCGCCGGAAGAAGCGGTAGCTTTAGTGTTGGGGTGCGAGCTGGTTGCTGTCGCGTGTGTTCTAGATGTGGCCATTCGGCTCGGCGCAGCAGAAGTAGAGGCTGGGAGAGCAGCAGCGGTACTGCTCGCCGCAGGAAGACCTGCAATGGCAGCATTCTGACTAGACCCGACGCAACTCGTCGACCTGCCGTGACCAACAGTGTAGACGCTCCCGCCAACGCCGCCAGTGCCCGACGTGCCCGCGTCGAATCCTGCAACGGCGAATTTGGTCCCCGAAGGATAGTTGACAGTCCAATCCACACTAGCTTTCCTCTCACTCGTAATGTGTAGTCTTGTCGGAACATCGTTTTCGGGAAGAATGAGCATGTCAACCGGCATCTTCAACCCAAGATTGCCTTTATCCTCTTGAACGGTGAGCAGCCAATCCTCGCACTGCTTAGGACCTGCGGTGGGAGGGAACCAGATAAAGTCCAAATGCTCAGGCGGAGCCGAACAACTCCCTCTCGCTGCGAGTGGGGATAGTGCTGATGTGCCGGACACTCTTCCTGTGGAATCGGAGACGGCGACGATGACTTGCGAAGATGTTGAGTAGCCAGGGACGGTCCATGCCCAGTTCCATTTTGTACCAGATTGATAATTGGCGGGGAGGGCGACGGTGATGGGGACGTGACCAAGGGGTGCGACGGTGACGGTCCATGGTGCAGTGCCTGCAGAGGTGTCGAAGGAGACGCTCATGGTCTGACATGTTGTTGGGTTGGGTGAGAGGGTGACTTGGAGAGGTGCGGCCTGCGCACACGTCGATCCGAGAAGCAAAAGGCTGAAAAGGGCGGTAAGAGACCGCCGGAAAACCATTGTGAGGTAAAGAAGCTGAGACGAAAGCGAAGGCCGAAGCAAAGCAGAGATCCGGAGAGAGTCGAGCAAAATAGAGAGGAGACGATCCAGCGATCGGGTATATGAGCCGGAACAAGATACAGAGAGTGTGGCGGGTCAACGGTCAGGGACAGTGGTATCAGCGCATTCCTGTACGCGATGGTGGTTGTTGGAAGGGAGGGTGGTGACGAAAACGAAGTAGAGTTGATGGAGTCAAGAAAGAGAGGGCAGGATGGATGACGCCAAGAAAGCAGAAGGAGACGGACAATGGTACAGCGGGTTTGGTGAGACCAAAGGGAAGGATCAGCGCTCAAACACGCCTGCCTGCAAGAAAAGTCTTGAACCCGCAGCACCTTTGCGTACTGTAGGAACGAGACTCGTTCGGCAATGGTTCCTTGCTGAAACGAGAATGCCAAGTCTTTCAGCGCTCACATATCGGCAATACCTAGCGCAGATTGCACTTTACGCTGCACGTCCTTCCCCTATCTCCCTGTAGAATGGAAAGATGCTTCAGGCTGGTCCTGCAGCTCAATGTAGCCGAAGGCTCGGGCTGGAATGCTTCTCAAGGCAAGCTACCAATTGTAGGTTAGAAACCGCAGTTTTGGCTTCTGCGCCTTTTGCCTCTCTCTCTCTCTCTCTCGGACTCGCTTGCGGCTCTTTCAAGGGTTCGGTTTCGGTGTCACTTGTAGAAAAAGAAAGCGCGTGCGTGCGTGTCTGCGCGTCTTGGCCTGCGGGGGTGAAATTTTCTCTCTCTCGTAAAGTGCCTTTCGCGCTTGACAACCTCTCCCACGATTGTATGCACGACTGCAGATCAAGCTTCTGGTGAATCCAATCAAGGCAGATCATTCTGAGCTCGGATAACGCGAAGGGCAGAGTGAATTTTGGATTGCTGGCATTGCCGCTTGGGCTGTCTCACTTTTGTTGCGAAGTCTGCAGCGATGGTCTTGACAACGAGGAACTTGGCTTGAATCAACAGCACGTTTCTGCAACAAGGCTGCGCTGTCCATTGCAACAAATGTACGTCGAAGCGTAGGAAGACGACGCCTATTCACAAGTCTTGCTTTGCACTGCAGACAGGTGTCTCCAAGAGGATCTTCGGCATTCACATCTCGTTACCGGGTCTGTCTGCCGACCAGACCGCCGCTTGCCCTGACATCGCGTGCATGCCAAGCCACCAACGCCTTGCCAGCCTCGCGTATCGTGGTGGAGCATGGCAGATTCTCCAGCCAGAAGGGACATCAAATGTAGCAGGCAATCCCAACTGCGTCAAGTTTCTCAGACGCTGAAACCTCGAAGCTCAATTTTGGGCCCAGAAGGGTTCATCATACACAGATTATATATACGCAACGCATGTTTTTATCCGGCGATGTTAGGCAAGATGGCCGAGTGGTTAAGGCGCAACGTTCAGGACAATTCTGAGATTTCTAAACCGTTGTCTTCGGGCGTGGGTTCGAATCCCACTCTTGTCACCAAATCTCGTTTTTTTTCTTTTCTGTTTGCCTGTCGTCACTGCATACTGCTTCTGTAGCTCGAAACAGACTCGCCCTTTCGCTTTCTTTTGCAAAGAGAAGGTAGGAGGAGGCGAAGCGTATGATAGCAATGGAAAGAAGTGAGTAAGATATTTACACGATGCGACTGCCAGCGAAGCGAGAAGCGACCGGAAGGTCTACGCTGTCAGCTGCACGAGTCGCTTGGTGATAAGCTGGTAGCGGTGGCACTGGCGGGGCCGTCGCCTCATCATCAATATACTCGATGACGATGTCCGTCTCCGAGCTTGGGATTCCTCGGGCAGACGAAGGCCTCCTCCTCGCCGCCAACGCCGATGCCGTCCCCGCGCTCAACCGATTCCTTGCCGTATTCACTAGCGCCACGCTCTTCCTTTTGACACTCTTCATCTTTGCTCCTGCGCTCTTGCCTGTGCTCTTTGCGGCAGAGGGATAGCTTTTCTGCTCTACTTTCGTTCCGGCTGCAGCGCGGCGCTGTCGAGCCCTCTCCCTCGCACGTGCGGCTTCGTAGGTGGTGTAACCGCCGATGCGGATTTGTGTGCTGCTGGCCACACTCGCCATGCTGCAAGACTGGTCGCTGACTTCGCTGTCACGTCGTTCGGCCTTGACATGGCGAAGGTCCCAGGAGCTGTCGCTATTCTGTTGCTGATGCTCAGGCTGGGGATCGCGCTCGTGAACAATGCCGGCGGTTGCGTTCCAGACGAAGTCTCGTGTGATGGAGGAGCGGTCAGCTTGGAGTGTTGACATGTCCACAGCGACACTGGAAGCTTTACGACGATGTTCAGCACGACGTGCCCTGTCAGCCAGGACCTGTTTGTGCGACTCAGCCTCGAGTGATGGGAAAGACTCGTTTATGGAAACTTTGTTGGTCTTCTTGCGTTTGAAAAGCTTCTTTAGCGCAACAGTTGGCTTTTCAGTGGTGGTGGTAGCGCCATAGTCCTTCTCTCGTCCAAAAGAGCGATGGACATAACCGGGACCTTTCACAAATTGTTCGCGCTTCTGGGAAAGTAAGCTCCGTCCGTCCTTCAGCGGATGCAAATGGAAGGACAGACCGAGGAAGACATATATCATGCCGATGACAAACATCAACCAGCTAACCACTAGAGGGAACTCGTCGAGATAGTGGCTGAGCATAGAAGTAGCGATTACAACGTGTACGCTCCCTAGCGCTGCTAGACCACGCGTGCGGCTGAGGAAAGGGAGCCAAGCCTGTGCGGTCTGTTCTAGTCGAGCAATGCCAAACCAGCTGAGTTCGGCTAGGAAAAGAGCCACGACGCCGACCAGCAGGAGGGTGCGGTGAAGTTCGACCCAGAAGATGCCCCAAGTCTGCATGGGAATGTTGGTACCAGGAACATAGGCGCAATCTTCTAGTAGACCCTGACTCATGTTGCTGTCACTGTGGTAATCACGAATATCTTCGACGAAGCCCATGATTAGTGTGGTGAAGACGAGGATTATGTCGACCAGCGAGACGAGGCGCAGGGCGTTGAGGCCAAGAAAGGCGATCTTGGCAGTAGTGGTGGCCTTCATTATGGCTGCAAAGACCCGAAGAGAGCTCCGGATTCGAGTTGGCAGATCAAGGTCGAAGAAGGGGCAAGCTGTCGCAGTGCAGAGGTGGTGATGTTGATGGTGAAGAGGCAAGTGACTCCGGACAACGACCGCACCTTTGTAGCACCGACGTGACTCAGTGAGCAGCTATCAGGAGCTGGAGGGACACAAAGGGACTAGCAGTAAGATCGCAGAACGATCATGATGGACAAAGGAGCTCGCGTCCCTTTGTTTCAATGGTCGCGTCGAACAGCGCGTCGTTCATGACGACAGCCGCGAAAGCTAATGAACTCGAGTCTGCTTTTGTCCTTTGACGAGAGCCAAGATCACGAGCCAGCAGTATCTGTGCTATGGACCTGAGAAATCACCGCAACCATTCGTGACGTTTGCGAGACAGGATTAAGGGCTCAGATATCACCCCACCATGCAGGCAGGGAGAAGAAAGGGAACGACATTGCTTTAATGGATAGCTGCATCGATCGGGCTAGATGAAGTGAAATTGAATCGGACGATTTGTCAGAGAAAGCTTTTTTTTTTTTCCGAAAATTGATGAAAGTTGGACACCTGGCGAGGTTTCAAGAGCCGCCTGTCAGACCCATCGTGTGCGAAAATTGTCGCTTCTCAGCCGATGGGAACGCATCACGAGACCCTTCTTCCAAGATCGAACACGAGCTTCCCGCTTCCCGTGGTAGAGTCGTAGAACATGGCGGAATCGTGAATCCTTCGTAGCATGGCCATAATGCAGCAAGTTAAGTCCGGACGGCCTGGCCGGTCAGTCGACGACGATCAGCAACCAACTGAGCCGAGAAGGCAAAGAAGCTGATATCAAAATGCGCAGATGTTTCGAATCTGAAGAGTACAGTACTGTACTCTCCAACCTATCGCATTTGATCACGACAAACTTTAACGGAGTGTGTCACTCTTGGCAAATTTGGCAATTCTACCGAATAGCGCGTGGCCTTTTTTGCGTTTCATCATGAGCGCTGACACCTTTTCTCTCGCCTGAAACCCAATAAAAAGCAGCATCTTCACTTTTCACTCGGCCATGCTGGGAACCACAAGAGCATTGAGGTCGAAAAGAATGGCAAGACGAAGAAGGAAAGTGGATCCCTGTTTTCAGAGGTCTTCGATGCCAAGCCTGTGTTTGCTTCTTGAGACAGGGCGCGGATTGGCATGAGGTCTGATGTACATACAGCACAGTAGCTCGACTGAGCGATGAGGCAAGGGAGAGAGAGGCGTAGCGAGACGAAGACACGGGATAGGACCGCCACGTTTGGCGGGTGGGGAAACGTCACGAGCATTTTCTCAGGTTTGGCGTAACGGTCGAGCCTTGCGATTCCATCTTCTGACACGGTAAGTTATCCTGACAGTGCGAGAAGATTCAACGGGAACGAGCTAGGTTGAGCGCCGCTGCACGCTCACGGATCGGCACATCTGCTTCGCTGCACATCGCGCCTGTCTCGCTTGTAGTGACTGATGGTATGGTATGAAGCTCGACGTTGCATCTCACGGTATCACCACAACATGCGTGGTCGCTCGAGATGCCCAGCAATGCTGTGAGTAATCGCATACTTTGCGACTATCACAAAGGCAGCCCTTGGCCAAGAGTTGCATGATTGGAGACAAAACCGCGCTCAGGAGGAGCTGAGATCCTCACTCCGCGGCTGGAGAACTGCCGCCTCCGCGGAAGAGTTGCTGTACGATTGGAGTCGAACACAACACAGGCTAGGCTGCATACAGACGGTGTGTCTCGGTTACAAGTCGAGTCCTGGCTGTTTACGACCTTCAGCATTGTGGCACGACTCGAGCCTCGTGCACAAGTTACCACTGACGAAGAAAGCATGAAATTGGCGTATCGCTAGATCTATGCCAGGAAATAAAATCAAAATAAAAAATTATGAAAAGAAATGTGCGCAAGGGTGCAGATCCACGGAGAGTGCGACCCGGTCCCATCTCTTTTGCACACAATTCTAATCGTGACGTGCGCTTCCTGCCCTTCCGCGGCTCTCTTGTCCTTTCTGCTCGCTTCTGTATCTTGAGTGTTCTCCCTCGATCCCACTTGGGTATACAGTCACAGTATGGCGTGTCGCTACTCAACGCAAATGCCGCACCTTCTATGCTAGATACCGAGAGTGGCACACCCAGCATCAGGCTAGTGTGTTGCGTCTGTGGTCAGCTCGGAGTGGGAGGGGGAAAGCACAGCTGCTCGCGCTCTGAATGGAAAATAATGTCGAATGAGAAACAGCGCCAAATGTGTGAAAGGATGTCACGATGTGAATGTGGCCTGACTGACCCTACGGAATTCAGGGACCGAGAGCTTTCTTTGACCAGTGATTTGTGACCAGGGACGCCTGACACACGCTCGCACTCGCGCTGAGTCCAGTACAGTACTGTACAGTATTTGTCGGCTAATTAGCGCAAGCCTGTATCGTTTAACTTGAAGGGTTTCTGCTCCCGGAAGATGGACCCGGCGCTAACTTTACTACTAAAAGATTTTTTTTTAAAAAAAAAAAGGGCGCATGCATATCAGATCAGCCCATCATGCTCTTCATAGGCTATCACTGGGCAACCAGCATAACTCGGATCATGATACTCAGCGTCGGGACCTCTCCAGTTGATCGTCTTGCATTACTGTATATGCTCCTTCGTCATTCCTAGGCTGCACTAATCGCACACACATATTGCTAACGAGCCTCTCTTCTCTACTGTATTGTCTTCTCTGTCCTCTTGCGTCAAGTTGTACCGTGCAACCGTATCCTTTCCTGTAGCCATCATCACTCCGACGAGTGCACCCTGCTCTCATGCCTCGTCTCATGATGGTGTTCCGCGGTCTCGTCCCCATCCTCGATTAGCCTTCCACCTACTTTTTGCTTTCGGACATCAACTCCGCCGCACTCTTTGTGTCAGCTCAATCCAGCGTTTCGCTCCTCACCCTGCCTCCTTTTCCATTGCCCGTATCGTCCACATCCGCTGCTTAGGTTCACAGACCTTCTGCGGCCCGCTTCCAAACAACGTCGCCGCTCTGTGTTGTGTCGCAATCGTGTCCAGCGTGTCCGCGGGATCTATCACCCACGCCTTGATCCCTCGCCGGCCCGTTCTGGATCCCTGGTCAAAACTTGCAACCATCTCTGTTCCTGTCCCTGCAACAGGCCACGAGCAGACACCCTTCTCTTCACCTCGAACACCGTCGGAGCTATCCAACCGCCAAGCACATGCCTTCATTGAACGTGGCATTTGCTTCGTCACTCCCATGATCAGCGAACATGACCACAAACCATCCCAGTAAACAATTCGGTTCTTCTTCCACGCCATCCATCCCCATTTCATATAAGCAAGCGAATCCATCCTCCACGACTCCACAGTTCCCGCCCCTGATCCTGTTTCCTTCCACTGATCAAGAAGCTGATCAAACCATCTCAGCATCATCTTCAGCATCCTCATCCTTGTCCCACTCTTCAGCGGACATTCGTAATCGCCCCTCGACTCCACCTCCGGCTCGATCCAAAAGCTTCAGACTTCCACGCTTCTCGCTTTGGGACCGCACTACACCGGACACTGTCGGAAGCGACAACGCTGCTCCCACTCCGACAAAGCTATCTTCACCCGAGACCCTTGTTGCAGATCTCCCTGACATTCATAACAAGCTACATCGTGCATTGTCTCTACAGACTCCCAATTCTGATGGCCAACCACTTGCTGGTGAAACAGAATCACCAGCGCAACCTTCATCTCGGCTAGCACACCTTCCGTCGATGCCGGCACTCACTGTACCAGAGCCATCCGTGCATCCGCCGATGTCGTCCCCCGTCCTCGGCGCCACATGGCGCCTCCATGGCGGTCTCTTCGGCTCATCTACCTCGTCCGCTGCCAACAACTCACCACAACAGCTCCGACCACAGACCGCTGATCCTTCCACACCTCGAGACATGTCCGTTGTACCACCTCCATCGCAATTTGCAGCATGGTCCGAACTTCTCCAGGGACCCGCTCCGCCTAACCGCACCACTACTTTCAGCAGCATCTCATCTGCATCATGCAGCAGCTGTTCCCGACCCAACATGAAGAAGATCCGCAGTCAGGACAGCATCCGATCAGCCGCCTCTAGTCGTCCAGTCGAAGCCGAGGCTTCTTCTTCCTACAGCTCTATCCCAGCACCAAAGGCTGTGAAGACCAAGTCGCGTTCGAAAGCGAAGTCCGGCAAAGAGGCAGACTTTGACAAAGTCTTTCTTGCTCAAGAGCTTCATCCAGCGCCATCGACACATGCGAACAGGTTTGGATCTGAAGCTTTGAGTCCATCACTCGTTCAGTCCGAGTTCTTTGTCAAGCCTTGCCCAGAGATGAGACGCAAGCGCGCCAGTTGGATACCAAGGCGCTCGACATCACCACAAGCAACTCTTGATCGACACTTGGCAGAGCCGTCCAGCTCTCCGACGCGGTCCAACTCTGTCCGTACTTCAGTCGATCGCTTGCAAGGCGACTCTCAGCAAAGGCATGAAGGAGAGCTGTACCCGCCAAGAGTGAGAGTCGACCGTCAACTCAGCACCAGCAGCCAAGTTACTACAGCCTCGTCGTCTAGCAACGCGAGCGACACCGTCATGCCCAAATCGCCCATATTCACAGCCAGCCACTCCGGCGAGCTTCTGGATCTGCCAGAGGAGGGCAAGGTCAAGAAGAGCAAGTCTTCAACACCGAAGCGCAAGACGTACGCCCTGCGGTTCTCTTTGGATGGACGCTACCTCGCCGCTGCTGGCTCCGACCATCTGATCCGTGTCTACGAGGTCATCTCGAGCCCAGCTGAGCGTGCCGAAGAGATTGAGCTTGCTCAGATGCATCGCGTCGAAGATGTTTGCAGCAAGAAGATCCCTTCTGCTTGCGGCCAGGGAGCGACGCGAGGCGACAAGCCAGAGCCCCAGTCTGCGCCGGTCTTCAAAGCCAACCCCGTGCGAGTGTTTGCAGGCCACTCTGGCGATGTCATGGATCTTTCTTGGTCCAAGAACAACTTCCTCCTCAGTTGCAGCAGTGACAAGACTGCCAAGCTATGGCACCCCAATCGCTCTGACTGCCTTTGCACCTTCGCCACGTCAGCCACTGTTTCTTGCATCGACTTCCACCCCACAGATGATAGGTTCTTTGTCACCGGTGGGCTGGATGGCAAGTTGAGGCTTTGGAACATCTCTGCGAGGAGGGTGCAGTCGATCAATGATGTGCCCGGTGTGATCACTGCGGTGGCTTTCTCGACGAGCGGTGCGGTGGTTTGTGTGGGGACTCATGCTGGGTCGATGTTGACCTTTTCGTGCTCGAATGCGTTGGAGTATGTCAACACGGTGACGGTCAAATCTGCTGCGGCGAGCAAGGGCACTTCTGCGAGCAAGATCACTTCCATCCAACCAGTCAAGTTAGGTGCAACGCCGGCGGACGAGGTGGGTATGGGAGAGGCAGAGTACATGACGGTCACTTCGAACGATTCCAGAGTTAGAATTTACTCGATTGGCTCGCGAAGGTTGGTTTCGAGGTTCAAATCCGCCAGCTATCTCAACAAAAGCAGTCAGATTCGAGCCACCGCATCAAGCGACTCGCAATTTATCGTCTCAGGTTCGGAGGATGCGAGCATCCACGTCTGGTCGCTCGCTAGCAACGCCTCGCTCCTTGCCTCCCTGCTACCATCAGCGCTGTTGGGGATCAAGAGGAACAAGTCCATCAAGCCATCCAAGGGTGCAGATGTAGGAGATAACTCAACTTGGAAATCCTGGTCGGCGGGAACGGGCAGCGTGAGGTGTGCCATCTTCGCCCCTGCCTCAACCGGCACTTTGCTCGCAGCGGCCGAAGATCCACTAGAGAAGAAGAACGGCGAAGCAGGCTTGAAGCCAAGAATCATTGTCTCAACCGACGACATGACAGGTCTCAAGGTCTGGAGGACCGACCCCATGGGCAAACTCATTTAAAACTTATCGATTAATTATTACTATCACAGTATATATACCCCATCTTTTGTCACCACTCACTTTCATTGTTTTTTTCGCATTTGCACTCAATCCGTCACCATCATCATCCCGATTCAGCGTACAGTATGTGTTTGCAAGAAAAGTGTCTTCGCTTCAATGGGATTGCAACGAGATTGAGGATGCTAGTCTTCGTCCTCGAAAGGATTGCTGACGTACTCTAGATCATCCGAGTCATCCGCTGGGTCGTTATCGTGCTCGTGGTGCTCTGCTGCCGCTCCTGCTCCTGCCCCTACTGCGGCTCCGACAGTAACACCGGCGCCGGTGGCAACTGCAGCACCAGTGGGGGGAGTCGACTCTTTTGTCGGGCTGGAGGTGACGCCTCGTCCACGTGCGGCATCCATTTTAGCTACCGAGTCGAGGGTGTTCGGTTTGGCCTCTGTTGCAGAGGCGGTAGGGGCAGTGTTGTCCTTGATGCTGATAGGAGTTCGTCCAGCCTGTTCCCAACCTGCAAAGTCAGCACCTGAGGATGTAGTCGCAGAGTGGGACGAAGTCGAGTTGGTGCGGGAAGCACCTTTGATGCCCAATCCATACCTCTCCGCCAAAGCTCTCGCCTTACCCGCCCCAGCGTCCTTGCCACTAGCTCCGCCACCGTTTCCTGAACCACGCGATATGATCTTTGCCAGCTCATTCTCGCTGACTGGCGAAGGGTCCTGATCGTACTCGCTGGCATGGGGGCTTCGTGGAGACATCAAACCCTGACGTGAACCCGTAGGAGCAGTTGCCTGAGAGTCAGCAGTATTAGAACGAGTAGTGCTGTTGCGGAAGTTCTGGAATGCCTGAGCAATACCTGCTCCCGGACCGCCCACATTGCCGCCTGCACCTTGCTGACCAGGAGCAGCATTGCTGCCCTCCGGTTGGTTAAACGCGGCACTAGCTTTCTGTTTGAACGCCGAGAAAGTGGTAGCTGCCCGCGCAAGACCCGTTTCCGCCATGCGGTTGATCTCTTCCTGCCACTGTTTGGCTTCCTTAGCACCAGGCATGCCGGGGACGAGACTCTCTCCGTCCGCATAAGAAGGCGACGTTGCAGGTTGGTTGGTTGGCTGAGTGTGCGCTTGTCTGGCAGCAGGCGCACCTCCAGGCGTTCTCCGCACTCTCGGCTGGTACGTCAGCGCGTTCGGATCATAGCTCGGTGCGCTTGGTGCAGCTTGTTCTCTTGAGTCGGAATTGAGCAAGCCACTGAAGAATGACCCCGCACCGCCTCCTCCTCTGCCCATAGTTTGGTGCTGCTGTTGCTGCCTCGCCATTTGTGCGTGATGCCTCTGCTCTTCCTCCATCGCAATAGTTTGAGCCAACAAAGCATCGGAATCAGTCCTGTCCTCGGTCCTACTGGGTTTGAAGTTGGGATCGGACATCTGCAACAAGGCGTTGACCGCCGACTCTTGGTTTCCACCATGGGCAGCCAGCACAGCTGCGATGGTATCGTTGTCGAGATCAGGGAACATGAGCTTGAGCTCGGCTACAGCCGGCGGAACATCTGCTACTGGCGCCGCTGCAGCCGCCGCTGCCGATGCTGGTGCTGCTGCTGCTGCTGTGGGACTAGGGGACATAGCTCGCAGTGATGATGGGGACAGGGTTGTAGGTGAAGAAGCTTTGTCAGCGCCGAGACCAGTCCGAGACTCTGCAGCGGGTGGTTGTGCGAGTGTAACCGAATTCTTCTGAAGTGTAGAGGCTGACACTTCGGAGGCAGCTTCAGTGTCGTTCAGAGCTGAATCGAGCGACTTGAGATCGATCTCGCCTTTTTGTATAGGTTCTGACATGATTGCGAGCTGAGAAGGGTCGGGTGAAAGGAAGAAGGCTGTTCGAATTCAAAGAAGCCGCGACAAAGTTAGACTCGAAAGTGGCGTTGTAGGGTGTTCGATGCAGTTTGTCTATAACAAGGTGAAGTCGGGATGATGTTGTAGGAAGAGAAGGAAGCTTGATGGGAGCTGGAAATAGCTCCTGACACATGCATGCACGCTCTTGGCGAGGCCGGGATTGCTATCCGTTCCTCTGTGGCAGTGTCTTGTGCGTCGATTTCACGCTTGGCTCGTGCTCTTTCCTCCGGATGTTAGATTTCGTTTTGGCTCTGGCTAAATGATCTGCGCTCAAGCTTAGCCATGTGACGGGTACTTTTTGAAAGTGGCTGCTGCGCTGCTGATGTGTTTGATGCTGCAAGGGTCTTCTCTCATCTTGGCCGG
Organism: Pseudozyma thailandica; assembly: GCA_023212835.1. Classification (NCBI taxonomy): domain Eukaryota; kingdom Fungi; phylum Basidiomycota; class Ustilaginomycetes; order Ustilaginales; family Ustilaginaceae; genus Pseudozyma; species Pseudozyma thailandica. The sequence continues at coordinate 24,690 of JALCCH010000011.1, forward strand.
AACTGAGCTTTCTTTTGTTCATTCGGAAGTCGATGCCAAAATCATACATCACAGCATAACTTCACACACTCTATCCTCCCACTCTTCTCTTCCACAACTTCAACCTCATCTCGGCTTGCCTTCGACCGAGCTGCTGTATACCTACCGCATCACAGAGCTTTGCTAGCATACATAAGCGCGCAACCAATCTTCAACCTATTCACTTGGCGAATTCGAACCTCAGCAATATCGAATCAACCCCCTTTTGCAGCCGAATTGGAGCAGCGGTTGCTGCGCTTATTCGATCGGCCCAATTCTCAAGCTTTCGGGAACGCTCAAGCTTGTCTCGAGCGTCGATACCAAGCTCACCACTCTCCCAGCTGTTGTAGTGAAAGGTGGCTGGCTTCATTCCGTCTCTTCCGGAGAGCAACAGGTGTTCCGGCTTTCTCCGGACCGTCGATTTCCACTGTATTGCATCCATCGCATTGCAATTCACCGACCTCTGGTTCCCACCTTCCCTTAAGCGCCACGATAGACCCATCACGACCGTCTCCTCACTTTTGTCTGCGACTGTCGTCGATGAAGGCGGCCTTCTTCTGACCGCTCATATACCGCCCTCTCGCAGAGCTGAGGTCAGACTATCCCCATCAACAATCACATGAATGTCCTTCGCAGCTGCAGCTTAAGCAAGCCAGCTGACTGAAAAAGGCACATGACCTGCAGCATTCGTCTCGCCCTCGTCACGTCACCACACAATGGCAGCTGCTAATTTCATCTCCAACGGCGAGCCCAGCAGCTCTTCCAGCGCCACCACCACCCCTGCTGCGGCCAGCACCTCGACCAAACCTACAAAGCGCAAAGCGGACAAAGCAAGGAGCTCTCCAGCAACGGCAGATGCCGTAGATGCCAACGGAGGGAAACCGCTCGCTCGTGCAGTCCTGGTCTGCAAAAGATGCAGATCCAAGAAGATCAAGTGCGATCAGGCCTTCCCTGCCTGCGGATCATGTGTCAAGGCTGGCGAACCATGCGTCGGTATTGATTCGGCTACTGGCCGCGAAGTCAGTCGTAGCTACATTGTAGACCTCGAGCATCAAGTAGCCGAGCTTCGTGCGCAAAACGCCGAGCTCGAGCGTTTGCTGGCCGAACGTCCAGAATCTCGACCTTCCGAAGGCGGCTCAGTAGGCATGAAGCGCCCACTACAACATGTCAAGAACGAGTTTCCTCTCGATCCGTCCGAGTCAGCTGCTTCTCCCGATCTGCGAGCTTCCAAACGGCCTGCCCTATCACCTCGCAATGAACAGGAGACCGGGTCGGGTAGTCATTTCCTACCCGGTCTTGTGCTCGGTCCCGCCGGGATCGAAGTCTTGTCGTCGAAGACCCACGAGACAGGATCTCGCCCACCACTGGGTCGTCTCAACTCGCATGCAAGTGGGCTCTCACCAGCTCGTCTGCTCTGTCAGGCCATCCAGCAATCCGCACAAGCTGGTCTGCCCATCCGCGATCCGGGCTCGAATGCACGTGGCCGAAGATCCGGTGCACAGACCCTCGGCGAGGACCTGAGCAGAAGGGCCAAAAGCGTTTCTTCGCGAGATGCAGCAAATCTCACAGAAGCTCGCGCGGAGCACGACGCCAATATTGCTTCGACATCGAAGGCAGACGGTCGACCTAGCTCACCTCCGCAAAGTGGGGCCGCAACGCCTTCGGACGGCAAAAAGAATTCACCCTTCGACGATGGCGACCCCATGCAGTATGCCACCGCCACCGAGACGGCCGACATTACTGTCCCGGCACCGGAGCAGCTGCTCAAACCATCACCCGTACCAGCCCCCGTCCCGCCTCTGTCGACGGCCAGGAAGCTCATCGATGCTTACTTTGAACGAGTCAACCCGCAACTACCCATACTCGATCGCTCCTCATTCATGGTCCGATTCGACAAGGCGTGCAAGAACGGTCTCGAGAGAGCACGAGCCAAGCTCACGCCCGAGGAAAGGCGAGAGGCAGGCAATGATGATGACAAGATCGCTATCGAGCTTCAACCTGCTGATGGGCACCTCTTCCACCTTGTCTTTGCCATCGCCGCTGCTATGGGCTGGACACGATCAAGCTGGAGCGCCGAGAATCATCACGAAGCAGCCATGCGTTTCCTTGATCCAAGGAGAGTGGCTAGCCCTGGCCACGAAGGCAACGTCGGTGCCATCATGGGCCGAGACGCGCTTGAGCAGCTTCAGTGTCTGCTTCTCACTGCTCTATACTCGATCATGCGGCCTATGAAGCCAGGCGTCTGGTACTGTCTCGGAGTCGCGTTGCGCTTGACGACAGGTATCGGTCTTTACACCGAGACTCCGGGTGTGCTGGAAGCTTCAAGTAGCGCTGCTCAGGACGGAGGCGAGACACTTGTTGAAAAGAAGCGAAGGCTTTTTTGGTGCTCATATGCGCTCGATCGACAGGTATGTGTCCATCTTGGTAGGCCTTTCGGCATCGCTGACTCCGATATCAAAGTCAATCTGCCGTGGGTGGACAGCGAAGGTGACATGGAGCAGGTGTCGATCGGAGACGGGGAGAACAGGGGAGGGAGTGCCGGCGAGGATGACGTCGACTCATCCACAGAGATCGCGCGGCGAGAAGCAGCTTCCACATTGGCGGCACTTCAGTCCAGCACGAGCGATTCAGCGCCAGTTTCGCTGCCAAAGCCAAAGGATGCCAGTCGCTGGGTCTCCCTCTCGTTCTTCCGCATGCGCATCCTCCAATCCGAGATCCAGTCTATGTTGTACCAAAATGCGGAGCTACCACGCCGCTTCGATACTTATAGTCATTGGAAGACCGACATCCTCCGCCGACTTCACGCGTGGCGACGCTATGCACCCTCGTCAAAAGCCGACCTAGAGGCCAGCGGCTGCGGATACAACCCCATCTTCCTCGAGCTCAACTATCAGCAAACTCTCCTAATGGTCTATGGTCTCAGTCCTCGTTTCCCGAACGCTTCTCGTAAGGATCTGGCACACGTCGAAGAGTGCAGTCGCGGCATCATCAACATGTATGCAACACTTTCAAAAGAGGGTCAGATGAACTACACCTGGATGACAGGGCACAACGTCTTCATCGCATGCACGAGTTATCTGTATGCGATTTGGCAGATCAGCTTTACGGACCCGGCGAGCTTTAGGTCGAGCGTCACCCTTGGCTTCAGAAACAAGGTCGACGAGATCCATCACTACGCAGCAGCATGCGATAAGGTGTTGTCGTCCTTGCAGTGGGCGACGGCGGAGAAGTGTAGGAAGTGTTTGAGGACGATGTTCTATGCCACATCTGTGGTGGTGGAGAAGCTGGAACGCATGACTTCTGCAAGAGGAACCAGTCAAGGAAGGTCAGAGAAGGTCTCACTCGACGGCAGCAAGGCTAATAGCAGCGATCCGAAAAAGCAGGCTCACGTGTCCGGGGATAAAGAGCGTTTCCACTCGCGCACCTCGCCCGTCTCGAAGCGAGCTGGACCAGCATCTGCGCCCTCTCCAAGCTGGGCTCTCTATTCTCATGATCGGGACTGGCGTCAATCTCTGCCTGCTCGAGCATCAGAAACTGCCCTACCCACATCTCAGCCAGATCACCACCAGCGCTGGAGCCTGACTGCGCAAAACAGACTGTCTCCGGGGTCAGCCGCAGCTTGGCCTGTCAATTCCGATCCCATCGGCTACCCAGGCGATCGCTCCCGCATCGCCTCTTCTTCCGGCGGCGATCCGTATGCAAGCGACGCAGCCACTCCCAGTCGAGGTCTGGAAATGGCTGCGCCTCTGATCGAATCCTCTTCATCCAACAACGCTTGGTATGGTTTCGGATCTGAAACGAGCCCGAAGATGCTATTCCCAGACAGTCCGTCGAATTTGGACATTCAGTCTTTGATGGCGAGCTCAGCGATGGAACTGGATGCGCTATTTAGGGAAGCGGGATTGTCTGCTGGGCCAAGCGGCGATCAGAGGGGATGGGAGAGTGGGGCGAGTGGGCAGCAGGTGGGAGCAATGATGCCAAGTTTCAATGCGTCCCAGCAGCAGCAGGTGATCCAAGGTGAAGGGATGGGCGGGTTCTACGATCCCATCTCGAATGCTGGACAGAGTGGGGAGGGGACAGGCAAGTGGAGCTTCACGGGCACGAATGGTTCGGAACAGCAGCAGCATGAGGGAGCTCCAATGGGAGAGGGAGAAGCGTTCGAAACAGATTGGGAAGCACTTGGCTTCGGCTATAGGGCGCAGTACAATATGAACATTGGGACGTTCACTGACCAGTATACCCAACAGCAGCAAAGCCAACACCAACACCAACACCAACACCAACAGCAAAGAGGAGCAGCAGGAGTCTTTGGCGCGGGTGGGGCAAGAGGCGCTACTGAGTTCGATCATCGGTATTTGGATGCTCATATGGGGTTCTGATATCCTGCTTACTTGGGAAGAGAGAGAGACCGTAATGGGAGCATTTCCGAGCGATCTTTCTGCGTGTCCGTTGTGTTTGATTATGTGCTTCATTGTCTCCACGAACTTGAGCTGAGCACTTGAGCGACGGGACATCCGAAGGAATGACTCAGCTTCTGCAGTATCATGGGCGGCGGTCACCTTGACGCACATCACAGCTTGGCCACGACCTTGCTATGCGCATTCGCACAAATTGTCCAGATCATGCATCTCCTGAGTAATTCTGCGTCCATCCCAAAACCCCGTGCCGAAAAATCCACATCCTACCTCCTCCATCACCGCATATATCAATCACACCATCACCATCGCCACCACAAACTACTTCGTCAGTACATCACACATGTCTCGCTGCAGTCTTGAGCCAAGGTCAGCTTTCCTGATTAAACGTATCCAGATTGATAAAGACGCGAACGTGGTTTTGCATAACATCGCACAGAAGAAACGACAAGTGTTCCAAGGGTTTAGGCCGAGGTGAAAGCATCAAACCCTGCCCCGGCTGCTGCCAAATCCGTAGCGCCTCTCAACATACTCCCTTTCACCCCCCACTCCTCCATCGGCGCCTCAAGCTCGTTGGTCGCCAATGGCACTTTGACCGCGGCTTGCTGGGTGAAGACGAGTTTGTCCGCCGAATCATTTTCAAAGACGAGATCGTCTAGGACATCGAAAAAGTGCGCCCCATCCGGAGCGTCGTCGGGATTCTGATAGCTTGAGAGCAGCTTGAGATACTCATCCAGCTCTGTATCGCGTCTCTCTTGGTCTCCTACAGCCTGGCCCTTAAGCTCTGCGAGGTCGCCATCCGTCGCAGCTGGTAGACGGCTACCTGTGTCTGCCGTGTGAAGCGAAGACCCATCCTCAGTCGAAGGGGTTCGCGAGACTGCGGTGAGCCGCGATGGAAAGCTGCCAGGTGAGCGAGAATCGGCAGCCATGCTGCTATTGGCTTCGGCTCGATCATGCAGCTTATCCACCTCCACTGTGAACCATGTCTCCTTGATTCGACGTTCGAGATGCTCTGCCAGATCTCCAGTGGATTCGGAAGCGCCCGTCCATTCGCGCTGCTTAGTCTTCTTATGCGACCCGCTTGCGCTCTCCGCCGGCGAGCTGGTATTTGCAGATTCCGATGCCGCAACTGAGGCCTCGGACTCTGTCGCTTTCTTGGACCTGCGTGCCCTCTCTTCCTCCCTCAGCACCTTGATCACCTTGAGCGAAGAAGCCAACAGCGGGTTGCGGCCCTCCACATCCGTCCTGGCATGCAACATCTTGAGTCCAGCTACGACGTCAGCACGCTTGTCCATGATCTCACGACTCACCGGCTGTCGGGCAAGGTACAGCAGATCCACCTGCAACGCCAACACCGCGTGGAAGATGTTGAACTTGAAAATCCAGTATCGCTGACCACGACAACCGACGCTATCGAGGGCGCGAAGAACTGCAATGACGACACGAGCGCTCTCGATGCAAGTCCTGGTCGAATGAATGTACTTGGCGTTCCAATAGCCGCGACTCATATAGAGGCGATGCAGCTTGAGAAGGCGATGGTAGACATACGCATGGATGACGGCTCTCTGGAACGAGAGGTAGGGCCTGTCGCGATGAAGTTGAAGGATCTCGAGATCGTACTCACACTCGCCATCCAGCCTGAAGAAGCGAGGCAGCGACCTCAAGGTTTCGCGCAAACGCGCTTCGATTGCAAGCACCGTTTCGTACGACTCGTCGCCGTGGTTCTGCGCATCGGCAATGCTACGCACAGTATGGCAGATCTCGATATGAATCGGAATGAAGCTGTTCGTAGTCGGCACATTCGTGGGGCGGATCTTGTCGAAGAACTGCGAGCCGATGCGATGAGCTGGTGGTCCAGCCTCTTTAGCGTTGTTACCGCTCGTGGGATTGCTGTCCATGAGGTCGCAGTCGTCGACGTTTTGCGGGCTCTGCGTCGAGAACATCTCGTCTTTGCAGTAGTAGCATCGATCGAAGTGAGCAGCGCACTGCCAGTCCAAAGTAGCGAAAGCGAACCAGACCTTGCGCCCAAGCTCTCGGCTAATACGGCTGCCATCCTGGTACCGCTTGGTGGCAGCGAGTTCGAAACCCTTGCGCTTGGATCCACGAGGGAGCCACATTGCGTTCATATCGCGCCTGACACTCCGATCCGGGTCGAGATCCTCGCCGTCCGAATCGGTCTCGAAACCATCCTGAACTTGAGTCGAGGTGAGCATCTTCCAACGATGACCAGAAGCCGATCCGGGTTCTTTGCCATCTCCACCAACCTGACTGCGCGCACGCTTCTCGTCCTCCCAGCGTTCTTCGTCCTTTAGCGCAGAGCCGAGGCGGTGCAGACCCATAAACTCGGCAGCTTTGATGGCCATGGTAGAAAGAATCACATACTCTTCGCGATGGTCACGATTGAAGCAGAAATGTCGAAGCGCAATGATGGTTTGGAGACCCCAGATGTTTGGCCGACGCATAAACTGACCTTTGCCAAGCAAAGAGAGGCAGGTGCGGCACAATACAACAAGCTGATGGTTAATCGAGGTTCGAGAGGTTGCAATTCCGCTTTCGAGCACTTCGGTAGGCGTCATAAACTCGCAAGCGCCTCCACAAAGGGCGAAGAGAAGCGCTGCAAATTGGAGATCCGGCATCGAAAGTGGAGAAGAGGGCATTGCCTCTGTTCTTGAAATCGAATCGATGGCGGCCCAGAATTGACCAAGCTGCCTCAGAAAAGATGGTTGATGGATGGATTGTACGATGGGCTCGACCTCGCGGAGATAGGTGTTGATGAGCGCTTCGACCTTATGACGTGGTGGAAGCATCTGCAGACTTCTGAGAAGATCGGCCTTCATGGCCTCGGTGTAAACGCCGTGAGGATTATCGGTGAAGATGCTGAGAATGGATGCTGATAGGAGACCTTCGTTGGGTACGTCGACGTCTTTTGTGTCTCCAGCGGCGCTGTCACTGGATCTTTGGGTACTGTTGAGCACTGTGCGTTCCGCATCTTGACCAAATTTGACTTCAGCGTCGCCAGCAGAAGCAATCTTAGATGGCAGGGCGGTCTTGTAGCCGAGTGCTTCGGACCTGCCTTTCTGCTTGAGTGAAGTTCCCTTAGCCAATGCAGTCATGAGATCACCAGCATTCTCTGCACCGGATTCAGCGCTGTCACTCTCGGCGCTCTGATCGCTATCATCCTCGTCACCCTCAAGCTTTGCTTTGCCGTCACTGGCATTGCGCTCGCGGCTGGTAAAATTGGGAGGATTTTGAATGCTGGCAGCAGCGCTGAAGCGAGAAGATCGACCGCTGGAAGAGGTGGAATGAGCGCCATAGTGTTCGGTGGCTCGCAGACCCGAATCACGCTCGGAGGCTGCTGGATCATGGACTGCTGAAGGAGATCCAGAGGACGATTGCAGAACGCGGACCTGCGATTCGAGCTGCGCGATCCTAGCCATGAGGGCTGCGTTAGAGGGTGTGATGCTACTCGCCGGTGCTGCTGGCAGATAGTCGCGTTCGTCGCCCCAGCGACAAAGGTGTGCAACGCCTCGACGAACACAGCTTCCACAATTGGGAACGTTGCGGTCGCATTTGATCTTGCGCTGCTTGCATTCGGTACAGCTGAGCACGGCTCGCTTTCGTCTCTTGACTTTGTTGGAGCTCATGGAAGCTGCCTCGCTACCTTGTCCGTTACCAGACTCCAAGGTGTGATGCGATACAGCGGAAGTGCGTCGGCTGAGATGACCCCTTTCTGCTTCAGCCCAATCCATACCGCGGCCACCTTTGACACCCATGTCTGCATGGAGAGCAGGCTCCGTTGGATTGCGAGGGCGCCTTTCTCTCAAATCGGCATGGTCAGCCCAATCTGACGATGCAGAAGCAATCGAACGATGTGACAAGGTGCGAAGTGGCGGTGGTCGCAGCATGGCATCGCCGACAGGCTGTGGTCGTTCGGTGTGGAGGTCCAGCCTGGCACGCTTGTCGCGATGAAGTGATGGATCTGAGTGATCGCCATGGTAAGGCGGAGAAGGATTGCTGATTCGCCTTGGTGGAGGTGCGCCTGGATAGCCAGGCTGCATCGGAACGGGTGAGCGAACGCGCGCAAGAGGCGCTTCTACCCTCGGATCCCCGACGTGACCTGCGTGTGACCTGCTTGGATAAAACGAAGGCTCCGCATAAGCATCTGGACGAGACTTCGGATCAGCCGACAATCGCCTTGGCGGTGGATATGGGTCACGTGAGTCTGAGCGGCTGATGGCACGAGGGTCCATAGGATGAGAATCAGGCTCAAATCGTGCCGAGCGATGAGGTGGCATCCGCGAAGACATCATGCCATTGTCTTGGGCTGAAGGAAGGCTTTGCGGATGGTCGGCATAGTATTCTTCGGCTCGATTGGATTTTGGAGGACGGGGCAAGTCTGATGGTGGATAGGGTCCCGATCGACTGCCGACAGAATCATGAGGGCGTGGATACGGATAGTTACCTCGAGACTGAGGATGAATGTACGGAGCTGTTGGTGGCTCGTGGGCAGGCCATCCACCAGGACCTCGAGATTGGAGCGGTGGTGGATCTAGATCTGGACGTGAGTAGCGACGTTCAGCGTCGAATTGGGGCCGCGACCTGACCGCTTCGTCGCGATGCAGTGTCGCAGTTCGGTAGGATGGATCATGAGGAGGCGGAAGCCTGTCCCTCGGGAGTGGTGGGCCCCGGGACGGATCTCCTTCCATTATAGAACGAACAGTAACGGCTTGTTGAGCAATCGCGCCGCGTGGATTGATTGCCGATAACCACTTGCACTGTGCGAGACCGGGAGAGTTTATGCAGTCAAAGTTTCGTAAGATTTAGAGAAGCTTGGACCACGTCAGGAACATGAGACCTGTCAGTGATTGTCGCGGATGGTCGGAACGCGGGTTCGGGACGGAGCAAGAGAGGTCGGGTAGAAGAGATGGTGCGTGTATAACCTGTCTCTGTCGATTCTGCGGCGTAGATTGCGAGTGAATGGTTCCGGTGCGATGAAGGAAGATTGCGTCAAGATGCGAGTGCAAAACCACAGGAATAGCTGACGTTTTCCCAGCGGTGTTGTATCCTCAGAAAGGGTGAAATCGAGTCGTACGCTGCTCAGACGAGAGCATACGGGGTAGGCGATGAAAGTTGCGGACTTTGGAATGCAAGACTGTCGGTCAGATGAGATGGCGGCGTAACTTGATGTGGTTGAAGGTGACGATGGAGAGAGCAGGCGTGACTGTGATGCTGAGAGACGATACTTTGTCGGGAAAGGCGATGTCGCAAACGGAGGAAGAGGCGTGTAGGAAGCAGGCGGTGGTTCGTGAGAAAGAAAAATGTAGGCAAAAGGTAAGGATGAGATCAAGGATGGGATGATGCCTTTCCACACCCTGTGAAGAAGGCAGGTGATGGGACGGATGATGGAGACGAGAACGTTTGCTGCAGCCGAATGTGTCGCTTTCCCGTGGGTGCGAGCTTGTACAGTAGCTGATTGCTGGTAGCTGGTTGCTGGTTGAGGGTTGCTGAGCTGACCCGGTTGTGCCTGCGATCTGCGGTCTGCGGCCTGCAGTCAGCTGCTTGCCTGTTCCGCTTCTTCTGCTGCAAAAGGCCATCCACTGAACCCGGGAATGGGCATTTTTAGAGTATGTACATTTAATTTGGCTGTAAATCCGGACGACAACGCTGCTCCGGTCTTGGGAATCTCGAAAAATTATAGAAATATTAGTTCCAGAAACCTGGCTGTGCACTGCGACTGTCCCATGGCGGTGATTAGGCGGACAAGCGAAACAGCGAAACAGCGCGTTTTGGCGGCTGTCGAGGGTTTCACTCCCTTGTGATTGTTGGCGGCGAGTGAAAGAATGCCAAAAGGGGGCGCACCGCAACCGCAAACCGCAGCTCCTGACGGCCAAATCTCAACCGAGTCAAACCCTATTTGTTGGCTCTGGAAGTTGCAACTTCATTCAACCCATTCCGTAGTTTCGAAGGAACGCACTCCAGCTAGATCAGGCGGCGCTACGTCGATTTCTTTTGAGGCCACCATCACTTATCACTATGCCCAGCACAACGGAGTCTGGGAGCCGACGAGAGAAAGACAGGCAGAAGGGTAACAAAGAGAGCGACAGAGTCACTGAAGTGATCTTGTCACCGGCTGAATTGAAATTCTGGGAGCACCCGAGAGAGAGAGAATGTGAGTGGATTTTTGACTTGGAATGATTCATGACGTGGGGTAGATAATCGCTATCGGGTCCGCTCGCTTCGGTCGCCAGCAGATTAAACTTGGGTCTCGAGAAGCCTCCCACCTCACCACCGAGCATTCGAGCATCCAAGCAAGTGGTTCAACACGACAAGCCCCGCCTCATGATATGAAGCTGTTGCGGCTTCGGATAGCTTTCACAGATGTGCATGTGCGATGAGGTCCGTGCGAACCGCTGATGAAGTCGGATGTGCACCAGCGCTAAGGACCTCTCTTGCAGCGACGAAAAATTGCAGACAATAGTCAGCGTACAATAATGGAATGGGCGATAGTAAGATCCAGTACATGAAAAGGCTTCGCCGTCGAATGGCTGTGCAGCTGAAAATGCACATTATTAGCGCTTGCGACATTGTGAGAAGCGGCTACAGCGCGGAAAGGAGCTACGATGCTGGTTCTAGTCGGGATGGCTCGTGGTGTCGGAAGGCTACTTTGCTCTCAAGATCATGTCGGCTCAAAGGCATCCATCACCATCATGAACAAATTCGAACGATACAAAGCTTTCTGATGGGATTCGGATAGGGGCGAAGATGCTCACTGGCTCACACTCGTTCGAGAAGGCTTTCGTTCCTGATCCTCCTAAATCCATCCTCCGACCCATGATTACTGTAGTTATAGTTGCAGCCCAGCCAGCCAGCCTCCTTTTATAGTAACTCAGAACGCGGCCTTGAAGCTCCCTTTCAAGCATACGGCAAGTGCAACCTTGAGCCGAGCGCACGATAATTTCCAGCTTTGGCTCGGGAAGCTTTGTTCGGCTTCCGTCAGCGTTGGTTGACAAACACAACTTTTGGCCGATTCGAGCCCACCCTTGTGATTTTAAGCTCTTGTGCTTGCTTCTTGCAGCAGGCGCAGCATTCACGATGACTTGCATGCAGCCGCCCGCACCCCAACTCGTTCAAGCTCAATCTGCCTTCCTGAAACCGAATTGGTATTTTGCGTCAGATTCGCCGACACCAAACTTTGTAGATGGGTTCGGCTCAGTCGATCCGCAACGGATGGTCATCGCAGAGACAATGTCGGCATGCATGTCTGCGTCAACAAAGATACTCGAGATTGAGCCAGCGACGCCATTCGCTTTTCTCCGCCCCGGCAGCTACAGTGGTCGGACACGGTACACACGGCGGTAACGATGAAAGTGGGCAAAGTCATCCTCTGTTTTTTCGGCTGCTTGCCATCATCTTTGGTAAAGGCGTGGTTTGCAATCACCTAGATCACAACAAACTCACGATGGCGCTTTTCTCCTCCAAGCTGCTGAGCTGGGCTAACGTATCTAGACAGCGATTGAGAGACAATTGCGGAAACTCTTTCACGTTTCGACTCCCATGAAGCACCACGGACCATCCCTACCGGCTAAGCATAGAGCCTTCTACTTCCTCAGTGTGCATTGTCGTCGGCCCGGTGTTAAGCAAGAGCCGAAACCGCAACCTCCTTTCGAATGCGGAACATCTGGATGGTGTGATTGCGTCAGCATCGCTGAGATACGGATCCAAGCGGCGAAAGCGGACTGAGCACATGCGTATGCATGAACACGGACTCACCCTTTGCGCGGCTAGAAGGTGGTTCTCATTGTTCGACATGTGTCTCTCGTATCTGAGCGTTCCATAAAGTGATGAGTATCTCAGTGGTTCATGATGCTAAATCTGTCATTGTTAGGCGGTTCCGTAAAGTCGCTTTTAGCCAACGCTACTTTCCCTCTTTGTCTTTATGTTCCGATCTTTGCCCCCTTTCGTCAGCCCATCTTCATAGCCCGTGTTGGTCCTGATAAGGATCTGAGTGAACGCGGCGTATAGAATAATCTGGCGGTCGCGACCAGGGCTCGTGTGTCACTGAGACCCAAGGAAAGGGCGTATTGAGGCGAGAGGATCGACGAATACGAGCAAAATAGTTGCAGTCGAGACCGCATCATGTCATGGTTGTTAGTTTGCCGTTGCTCGCTCAAAGGCGTCCGTGTGTCCGTTCCAATGAAGAGCTTTCCGGCTACGCTTGATCCGAAATTCTGGGTCGACCCAGGCGACATGTGTGCGATCAAAATTTTTTGTTTGACTTTGACGGCCTAACACTCCCCGAATTTCGAAATTTATTTCAATGTTGGATCATCCTCCACCTGTGTTGCTAACTCAGCATGACGGCGAAAGGTGGGGCAAAAGCGCCAAATGTCGCATGCCAATCACCAACACCTCACACATCTTCAAAATCATTCCACTTTCCAACAGCTAGAAGCAACCATCGGAAGTATCACGAACACCCTCAGAGGAGCACATCTGGCCGCATTTCAGTTGGCATATTCGCAAAGATGGCGCCAAAGACTTCAACGCAAAAGTCGCTCTCCTTCAAGGCGCAATCCAAGCCTAAATCCACCTTGTCTGCCTCGGCCAAGGATCAGATCAAAGCCAAATCCACCTTCAAATCCACGTCTACCCCAACAAAGCCTCTCACAACCTCGCTTGGCAAGACATCCCCTACCTCCGCTGCGAAGAAGGAAGATGAGGCAGATTCGAAGCGAGAGAACCTCGATGTGGACAACCCCAAGTGGGATGGAATTTGGCGAAAGACAAAGAAGACCATGAACGTCCCCCCGTCCAAGTCGGTCCATATTGATCACGAGAACAGGATCCAGCAGATCTTGAGGGTGTTTGATCTGGACCCCAACTACGGACCTTGCATGGGCATGTCAAGGCTGGAGAGGTGGCAGCGTGCAAAGGATTTGGATTTGAATCCACCAAAAGAGATTCATGACATCTTGATCACAAAGCAAGGCGTCAACGAGCACAAGGAGAACGTCTTCACCGCTCACGGTCTCTAGCCCGATGGACAGGATAGATCCAGAAGCTTTAATATACCTCTTTGTACGCTGCGGATCCGCCGCAGTTCAGTATTCGCTCCGACTTGACCGCTCCATGTACTCCAGATTCTGTACTATATACCCATGCTGCTCACAAAATGCGGATCGCAGCTGCAACTCATTCTCCATCTCTCTTTGAGTACGTGTCAGAAGGCTTGGACAATCTCAATGTCCCTTTTTGTTTGCAGGCAAATGTCAGGATGGAGGAAGAGATGTGTTCGGCTATGCTTTGCTGCTATTGTTACAATGATGCGTAATGTTCGTTCTCTCGACAGGCATGCCACTTCTGAGCTATGTCGTTGTGGACGCCTCTGCGGGACTACTCTTCTTCTTCTCTTGCTCTTCTTTGGCCACCTTGCGCACCTCGGACAAGACCTTCCTCTCCCAATCCTTCTCATTCCTCTGCTTTCTCTCCTCCACCTCCAGCTCTTCGTACACATCTCTATGATCGATGTATCGCTCTTGCACCTCCAGTGCATCTCCCCAGCCCAACGGATCGCCTCGATCAGCTACACTGAAAAGCGAGTGCGGGTCTGCCCCCATACCTCGCCCTCCAGCCCTCGTCTGCGCGCGCAATGCTGCTGCTGCCGTGGCCGAAGCTCTTCCTGGCTCGTACGCGCCTTCTTCCTCTTCTTCGCCGAAATCGAGCGCATTGGTGGACGATGAAACGTAGATGTAACCTACGGCTTTGTCAAGCACCTGCAACAGGCGGAACATCGACCGACGGTCTTCCACAGCAAGCGTCTCGAAAGAGACGAGGCCAAAATCTTCTACGAGCTCGCAGATAACTTCGTTGAGCTTCCCGTACTTTTCATTGCGCCGTGACGAGCCAGGTCCTGAGGGTTGTGAAAGCAAGTCGCGAAGGTACGAAAGATCCTGAACCTGAGTGTAGAAGTCGAGGTTGAAGGCTAGATCTGATTGCATCCCCATGTCTGCATCTTCCGCGCTGCCGGCATTGCTGTTCATCTCCTCATCGCCGCTGTTGGGGTCGAAGCGATCTAATGACTTCTTGGACCGTGTGATGTAAGATTGGCCGAGGAGATCCACTTTCGAGAGGACATTGACGTGAGGGAGCTCGAGCGTGAGCATTGCTCGCAGCGCAAGGATGAGAATGGAGACATAGCGGGATGCGTCAGTGATATGCGTCGCATCGGTGAGATGAACCGCAACAAAGCGGAACCCTAGTTGCTTCTCCAATGTCTCTAGGATGCGTTTGAGGGACGGGTGGTTGGTGGAAAGCTCAACCTGACCGGGCAAGTCGAAGATGAGGTATTCAAATCCGGAGCTGACCGCACCCACGGGAGTCTCTTCGTCTCCATGACCTGCTATCTGGCCTGTCTTGCCTTGTCGCTGCTCCTCCATAACCCTCTTGAGCTCCTGGATGAGCCAATCGACGTTTTTCTCCAGGTACTCGATGCAGTACAGCATTGCCGCGTTCGGTCCGAGCGAGAGTTCGGCCATCACATCGCGTACAGAGATTAGCTTGTTGATGTCGACAGCACAGGGGTATGGTAGTCGGTCATTTGCCGGATCGAGGTTTACGACGCTGCAAGGTCTTGACAAGAGCGAGAGGAATTGGTACTGGCCGAAGCAGTAGGTTGTTTTACCGGAGCCAGGAGGCCCAATCACCAGTTGAGCGAATGGCATCTTGTCCGAGTAGGAGCCATTCGGGTCGTTGAAATGCGCTCGTCGATGTCGTCGTCGAGGTCAGCTGTGCAAGCAACGTCGAGGAGCAGAAGAGAGAAGAAAAAGCGCAGCGTCGATGAGTGAATGATCCTTTCGGCTGAGCCATAAAATAATATTGCCATTTTCAGGCCTCAATTTTTGGTCGATTTTCTTGACCTTCTCCCGCTTTCTTCCAAAAGTCACCCATTCGTGATTTTTCGGCGGTGGATCTAGCTCAGCTCGGCCTGCACCGCCTACCAGCCGAGCAGCACTCGATGTGGAGCAAAATCAACTCAGCGTGGGCGAATTGTGATTTTAAGGTTGCTCTGTCCGCCTGACCGACGAGTGCCTGAGTAACAGACTAGGCTTCGAACACCTAATCAACACCTTTGCATTCATTCACCTTCACTCGACCTTCTTCCGCAACTCATTAGCTCAGTTCCGCACCTACCACTCCCACCACATCTTGGATTCTTACATCAACACCAGTGGCAATCGCACAATTCTTCTGCTCACACTCCCGAACCTCCGCAACAGCTACCGCCCGCATCACGTAGACCGCCACCATGGGCGACGCACGATTGAGAAGAATCACCAAGGAGATCAACGATTGCAAGAATGACAAGGCTTCAGGTATTCAGGTCGCCTTGATAGATGGTGAGCAAGCATTGCATCACTTTTGACATCCCAATGAACATAGCGCTGAACAAGTCTTGAATCCCTCTTATCTCTCATTGCAGACTCGCCATTCCACCTCGTCGGTACCTTCCCTGGACCGGAAAACTCGCCGTATGAGAAGGGCACATTTGATGTTGTACGTATTTACTCGCTTCTTCAACATACATACGAGCGTCGTTGCTGACAAGCTTTCCGCTCTAATATTCTTCTTACTCCACGACCGTTCATGCAGGATATTGTGGTTCCTGAAGGCTATCCCTTCCAGCCCATCAAGATGAAGTTCATCACTCGAGTCTACCATCCCAACATCTCCTCCCAGTCTGGTGCTATCTGCCTCGACATATTGAAAGACCAATGGTCGCCGGTTCTCACGCTCAAGTCCACCCTCATGTCGCTCCGCTCTCTGCTATGCTCGCCGGAGCCCAACGACCCGCAAGATGCCGAAGTAGCGAAACACTACCTTCGAGACAGGAACGACTTTGAGAAGACGGCGAAATACTGGACCGAGATCTACGCAAATGGGTCCGAATCGGCGAAACCACCTGCGGCTCAGGGAAAGGCTGGACAGACCGACGAAAAAGCTGATCCGATCTTGCTGGCAGGGCTGAAAAGGGAGCATGTTGAGCAGTTTGTCAACATGGGTTTCGAGAGCGACAAGGTGATTGAAGTGCTCAAGAAGCTCAATTACCGCGGCGCTAATGTTCGCAACATTACCGATGACACTGTGCTCAATGAGCTTCTCAAATGAGCAACCTCGTATCAAAAGCATGTACTCTTACACTCAGCAAAAGCACATCACATAGCACACTTGCCCATGCGTCACAGTCATGTTTCAGACACCTAATGAGAGACAAAATGGGGAATCAATTGTGACAAAGGAACAACGCAGAAACGAAACCAAAACATCCAATCGCATCACCCATCCTCAAGCGCCATTGCGGCTGAGATCCTCGAGATACTGCGAAAGCTTCAACGCACCCGATCTGAAGCTGTCAATACCGCTTTGAACATCCGGGTTCGCCATGAATCGTTGGTAGTAATCCCTTGCGGTGGCTTCGAGTTCGCTAAAGTCTCCGCCCTGCATAGGGCCTTGTTCTGGTTCCTCCTCGTCCTCGCGGCCAAAGTACTGGTTCGAGGAGATGGATGTTTGACCTTGGAAGGATTGGAGACGTTGTTGAGCTTCGGATGTGGCTTGAGGATCGTAGGAGCCACGCTGGAAGTATTGGTCGGACGAGATGGACTTTTGGCCGGAAAACTTGTTGCGGGCGTAGCTGGGTTCCTCTCCGCCAGCATCCGAGTCGGTAGCGGAGGCGTTGTTGGCGGCTGCAGCGGCACGTTCGGCTGCAAGCTTGGCTTGGTGAGCGTTGGCCTTCATGCCTAGACGGCCAAAACCCATACCGAGACGGTCCATGTCGCCGTTGGCTTTGGCAGCTGCGAATGCATCTGGAGTCGCCGAAGCACCTGCACGGGCACCTGCTGTGCTGCTCTTCGCATTGGGAGATGTGGGCATGCCAGTCTTACTGACAGCTGCTTTGACGGCTTCGCGAGCAATACGTTCTGCTTCAGCTTGCTGCTCGTTCGCCTTTTGCGCCTCACGAGCCTTTGCCTCTGCTTCCTCAGCCGCCTTCGCTTCAGCAACACGCGCAGCCTCCTCTTCCTTAGCCTTCCTCTCAGCAGCAGCAAAGTCGATGGGTGCACCGGCCTTCTTGACACCCAGACCGAGCTTGCCGACTCGTGCGGGACGGGCAGCGGCAGGCGCGCTTGTGGTGGGCCCAGTGCCGGTGGGTGTGGTGGCACCTGGCGTAGAGCTGGCGGAAGAGGTGCGGCTGACGGCACCGAGCGTCTTCCGTGCGGCGGAGCTGCTGGCACGTAACGAGGCAGAAGTGACGGTCTTGGGTGCCGCTGGTGCGGGCTTTGGTGCTGGTGCAGCTGCGGGCTTGGCAGCAGCGGGTTTAGCTGATCCGGCTGGCTTATCCCATTCGTCGAAGAAGTCATCCATGTCTCCGCTGCTGGCTTTGGTGTTCGCTGCTGGTGCTGCCTTTTCCGTTGAGGGCGCGGCAAGACCAGGGAAGTATACGGGACTGTTGAGACTCTGACCTGCTGCATCCTGAAGAGCTCTCTTCTGCAGCTCCTCCTTGTACGCCAGTGCAACAGACGAAGTGTATTTGACCTTGCCTTCGGTGGAAGGCGCGAGAAGGTGGGCACCACCCTTTTTATTGAAGAATTCGGCAGCAGCAGCGTTACCTCCGACTTTCATGAGACGGAGCTGAGACCAGTGCCAAGAGTCGAGGTTGGTGGAACGGACGAAAGTGATGTGGACGCCCATGTTACGGTGGACGGAAGAGCAGTCGAGGCAGATGTAGATGGCGTACGTCGCCGATGCCCATGTTGGATTCTTGGCACCGCAATCGAAGCATACCTGAAGAGCATGAAAGCAGAATATGGAAGGGGAGATGGATTCAGCGACGTCAGCACGACTCCGAGCATGGCATCTAATTGACAATTTGCGGATGACCTACCTTGTTGCCCTTTTGTGTGGATTTGAGTGTCTTGAAGATCTCGACGAGCTCATCTTTGGAAGGTCCGTCAGCCATGATGGGCGATTATGTGTGAGCGAGTTCTCCGAGCTGCTAAGCGTGTGATGTCAACGCGACCAGATGTGATCGAGTGAACTTTTGCAGCAGCCGACCAGTGACCAGATGAGTTGGCGACGAGCTGGAGACGGGGGCGAGAGAGTGTCGGGATGAATGATGAGCTGGGTTGATGATGAGAAGAAAGAGCCAGTTGAGACTGACTGTTGGTTGGGAGTTTGTGTGTTGATTTACAACACGGTCCCGCTCGCTGCACCTCAACTTCCGTTTGCGAATTGACACGCATCTCAATCTTCGAGAGGCAGCCAGCCCCGCTCCGAGTCTTCTCTCTAGGTGTGCAGTTCATAATCGGCTCAGTGTGCAGCCGAATTCTATCTGTTAGATCTCCTTGGCATTCATTGCAAAATCCCGATTCTTTGTCCTGTTTGAAGTTGAACGCATTCATTTCAAGTCTCGAACTGAGCAAAAGCTCTTCACCTTGTAATCCCGATATAAATGATATTAGTCGCAGTAGGGTTTGAATTGTAATGGCAATACGGAAGAGGCGGTTTGAGGAAATTGACCGTTCAAAATGCGCAGTATCTCGCCACTACAAAGTCGATCAGAGGTAGGCGAAGCAAAAAGACTCTGCAGCGCATACCACCAGCCAACCAGGGGCAGGCTTCGCGAGAGCCATCCAGAGCCAAAGCCAGATAGAGAGAGAGAGAGAGAGAGAGAGAGAGAGAGACAAAGCGCGGCATGGGCCTGCTTCTAACGCCTAGCAGTCAGGAAGTCTGGTCTTCGTCACCGTATCCGGATTCTAGCACCAAATCGCATCCACTTAGACAGGGTCTACTTTCCATCTTCTCTTCATCATCAATCACCTTTGTCTGTTTTTCTAGTTCCGAAAGTTTGCTACGACAGAAGCTGTAGGTATCATCGCATTCGATCAACTCGACGCGATTGGCTACGAACATCTGCATCATCAATTCGGACGACAAGCACTACCGCCGGCTACCCGCTACTCAGCTCATCTTCTTCGATCGAATCGCCACTGACATCGCTTGCGTCGACCTGAACGTCTCTTAATATACGCTTCCATCGCTCTGCTTCAAAGCAGGAACCCGGGCGGATATCTGCTGCTTCTTCTTCTGCTGCTCGGACATGCAGAGACCAGGTAAGTCCAAGTTTGCATGAATTCGACTGTCGCAACACGATAGCATCGCTAATGCCAAACACTCTTCCTTCGTCTCTTCACCATCCAATACGATCTAAACGCCGGCTCTTCACCACGCCAGGTTCTACTAATCAAAGGCCGAATCATCCGCTCCCAGCATTCGCGAATAGGCTTCCGCATACAAACTCAGCAGCATCACCCGGTTCTAGTCCCGTTTCCGATCCTAACGCAGCCATGTATCCCTATCTTCAAGGCGGCCCACGCATGATGGGCTCCTTCTTGGGCATGCCACAGTCGCAACAAGGTGGAGCAGGTGGTTTCCCATTCGGCGGGTCAGGGTCCAACAACACAACAGGCGCGGCAAGCTTGGCATCGCAACTCGCAGGGTTGACAGGGCAATCTGGAGGACAATCGCAAGGTCAGGGTCAGGGCGGCGAGCTTAACCTAAGTGACTTCCCGGCTTTGGGTGGTGGACAACAAGGTGGCCAAGGTCAGCAGGGAGGTGCGCCTGGTCTTGGAAATCCACTATCGAGTTATGCAACTCAAGCAGGAACCGGCGGTGTCACTGCTGCGCTTCGTGGTGGCGCACCGCTGCGCAACTTCAACCAGGACGACTTCCCAGCACTGAATCAGACAGGATCGACAGAAGCACGCACTGGAGAGGACGGATTCCCGCACGGAGTCGCAGAACAGGTCTCAGCAGCAGCAGCACTGCAACATCAGCATCAGCAGCGCGAACAGCACCGTCAGAGTTTGCTGGGCTCTGTAGTAGGAGGCGCACGAACCGACGCATCTTTGTCAGCAGCGAGAGGAGGCTTCGGGGAACCCGATCGCAACTATGCAACGAAACTTGGGGCAGGGCCGCCTGGACCAGGGTTGGGCGTTCAGCAGCAGACTTGGGCACCACCAGGCTCTGTCTTTGGCAATGCTGCCGGAGGAGGACCAAATCAGCTCAACGGACTGCAACGCTCGTCTTCACCAACGTCAGCACGTTCTCCGCTCTCTAGTGTTCGCAATGCCGCAGGCAACCTGGGTGCATCTTCACCATTGACGGACAACGCTTCGGTTCGTGGCGACTCGATTGGCGCTGCCGGCACCAACAACGGCTTGACACAGACAGGCGCAATGGCACAGACACCAGCACAGCAGATTCTTACCTCGCCAGCGGACCGATTCGGCTTGCTCGGCTTGCTCTCATTGATCAAGTCGGCGGATCCGGATCTTTCAATGCTCTCGATGGGCGTGGACTTGCAGACTTTCGGCCTCAACCTCAACTCGTCGGATCCTTTGCATCCATCGTTCATCACGCCATGGTCAGAGAACAACATGCTCGCCTCTTCCAGAGTTGAGCCCGAGTTCAGCTTGCCTTCATGCTACAATGTCCAGCCTCCACCGCCAGCGCAGAGCAAGATCGCTTCCTTCTCGGATGAGACGCTCTTCTTCATCTTCTACTCGACACCACGCGATATGTTGCAGGAAGTGGCGGCGCAGGAGTTGTACGCACGCAACTGGAGGTACCACAAGGAGCTGCATGTGTGGTTGACCAAGGAGCAAAACACCGAGCCAACACAGAAGACGCCTACCTACGAGCGTGGAACCTACGTCTTCTTCGACCCTTCGCTTTGGGAGAAGGTCTCCAAGAACTTCCACCTCATGTACGAGATGCTCGAGGAGAAGGTGCCGAGTCAGGCTCAGGCGCTTGCGGCGCAGGCAGCGGCCCAGCAGGCTGCAGCCGCCGCGGCCGCCCAGGCTCAGCAACAGCAGAGGCCACAGTCGGCTCAGCAGCAATCGCCTTCTCCAGCATCGCAGCAGCAACAGCAGCAGCAGCAGTCGTAAAGCGGTAGGTGTTAGGCTCCGTTGAATGTCATTTGTACTTGTTTCCCTTTCCATACTCACAGCAAAAAGGAATGTGAATGGGCCATTTCTACTTTCCGGATTGACCGTATGATCATTGACTTTATGGCTTAAGCCACGCTAGAGAATATTCCCAGAGAAGGCCGGGCGAGCCGACAGCTTTCCCACGCCTCACTTGGCTGTCGACTTGGCTACGCCTTCAGCTTCAAACATCTCACTGCAGGTGGCGCAGCCGACAAGATTGTGATACAAATGCAAATACGATTGAGATTATATGAAAGACCACAAATTTTTCTTGAAGGATGCAATGCTACAACAACAAAACGATCAAGACAATTTAGTACTTGCGAAGGTGATAACTCCTATCCACAGGGTCCGCCGTCTGCCTCTGACTTCTGCCCCACACGTTCTTCTTACCGCTTTCCTTTCTCGGAGCAGCGGGCAACCTTCCCTCGGGTCTGGGCGGACTTCCGCCAGCGAGGATCGAGTTATTCGCTTTGGCATACTCCTGAGCCAGGGCGTAGACGGTCCTGTAGTCCAAGCTCTTCCTTGAGAGGTCGAAAACGGTGTCGTCGACACTCACGGAAGCGATCTCGGAGAGATCGGAATAGGAGCTGGAGCTGGAGCTAGATGTCCTGGCAGCCATCATCTCTGGCGTCTTGGCGCCACCGAGACCAAATCCGCTGCTCCTCTTGCTGCTGTTCGTCTCGACATCGCTCGTCGATGTAGAGGCGAATACAGCGGGGAACTTGGCAATGCTGCCCAGCTTGGGCGAAAGAAGGGATAGCAGCCTTCTGGGATCATCTCTGCCGGAGTCAGAGTCTTCTGAGAACCTCGACACCAGCTCCGCCGGCTCCTCCATCTTGGGCTCTTCCTTCTGGGGCGAGGCAGCGTGTCCTGGAGTCAGCTTCATCTCCTGAGGCAGGAAAAATCCGGCATCGTTCGTCCTGATCGATGTCCTCGAAGCGGATCTCTGGTGGTTCCTCTTGGCCAGCTTCGAGTCCAACGACAAGCCCTCTTCGAGGCTCTTGAGGCTCGACAAGCGATCCAGCTTGGGGGTGCCCTCCAACTGAGGGGTACCAGGAGCAGTGCGAGGTGCCAAGAAGGCGAAATCGCCCGTCTCGAACACTGGCGACGAGATCATGGGCGATCCTTGCCTGCTGTAGCGCTTCTTGATCTGATCTGTCTTGCGCAAGACCGCCTCTGAGGGAGGGTCCGAAGGCTGTGGCGGGAGAGGACCAAGTGACAGAGGGGCGGACCCGGTTCTCGAATGCGATCGAGCGAAGGCGGTCGGCAGCGCAGGCACAGGGGGGACTCCCTGGTGGCTAGCACTCCTCGCGTGCTTCTGGGACGGTCGCGGGGTGCTTTGCCCACTCTCGCTCTGAATCGGCTTTGAAGGCATACCCGTGCGCGATGTCTCGCAAAGGTTCATCAGCATCTGATCATCAATATCATCGAGGCTTGTGCGGGATCCCACCGAGATCTGGATGGGAAGGGGCTCCTCCTCCGCCTCGGGGAAGGCGGGTGCCTCTTCGGACTCGTTGGTGCCTAAGCTATCAAGCCAACTACCCGATGATCGAGATGAAAGTGACAAAAGCATGGGGGAAGACATCGGTTCGCTGCAAGAGCTTTGGCTGAACCTTGATGCTGCTGAAGGTGCCATGGCTACTTCAGCTACAGGTGCCATCGTCACTTCAGACTTCGGCGGCGCGACAAGAACGAAGATCTCATCAGAGACCAAGAAGGATTTGGGCACTTGCGGAACGGGAGGCACCTCAAGGCGTCTCAGCCGCGAGGCGGACGAGCTTTTTGGTGCTGCTGCTGCTGATGGTCTCGCGTGATTGTCAGCGCGAGAGGAGCGGGTATTGGAGGATTGCGTTGCTTTGGGTGATCTTGGAGTATTGGGCATCGAAGTATATGCATCGATGGGTCGGGAAGAATCTGACGAAAAGAGGTCAAACGCTCTTCGACTAGAGCACTCCTCACTCGGCGCAACAGCGAGCGTTGCAGTCGAGCGGGAGGAGAGCCTGGCGCGGTTGCTGCTGCTGCTGTCAAGATTCAACGAAGGGCGAGACTTGCCTAGAGAAAGACGGCGAAGAAGGTTCTTTTTGTCCTTCTTTTCACTTGGGCTGAAAGGCAGTGTAACGGTCGATTCACCGAAAGCCCTCATCTTGACGACAATAGTAGGCTCCACTAAAAAGACAGTTGGTGTTGAAGATAGGGTATATAGTACGACGGAGGCCCGGAGAGAAGGTGAAGAAGGGCCGTCGACAGTCGTTGTTGTGGTAGAGATCTGCTTGCTTGTTAGAGAAGGTATGGGTATAGGTTGGCAAGCAAGGACGAATCTCAACAAGGTATGAATGGGGGACAGGAATCTACGTCAGGGATGAGTCGATATGGGCTTGTATATGAACCCGAAGCCAAATTCGAGCCACGGTGGAGAGCGGCTAAAGTTTGAAGCGCTCTGGGGAGAAGTGTTGGCGGCTGCGCTCTGGGTAAGGCTTCTGGCCACAGTCACTGGATTGGCTTTGGTTTGGTCACAGAGCGTTGCCCGAAGGGTTGGGGAAGGGATCGTCGCAAACAGAAGCCAAGCCAAGCCAAGGCAAATCAGTTAACCGGGATGGCCGCAGATTCGCAATCGTCAAAAGCCGCGGTGGAGGACGCCAGGTCAAGAAGAAGTGTGTTTGTAGTAGCAGCTCGTCGAAACCGCACACAAGAGTAAAGTGAAGCCGAGACACCGGAGCTCTCTACCTCACTCACGGTCGGAGGGCGGAGAAGAGAGGCGAGAGCGAGCGGCATCATGGTGAGACATGCTTTGCTCGAGAATTCATTGCTCGGAGGGCAAATGCTGCAGTGACTGCATGGACGTGTCCACGAGGCGGCCAGACAGGACAGCCGGAAATCCAGGCAGCCAGCCCGATGGCCCTGACAAAAGTAGGCAGTAGAGAGAGAGAGGGAGCGAGAGATGGCCGGCAGGATGAGTGAGCTCTGCTTTTGCTTTCGCTGGCGAGAGTCTTGGCCTGGCGAATGGTGAATGGCGAAGGGATACATCATTGGTGTTTCAGATTCAGATTCTCGGATGGGCTGGGTGTGAGTTAACAAATAGATGCAGGACCTGTCGCACTGCGCCGGTGACGGCCAACCGCCATCTGCTCGGCGGCGGCAGCTCTTCCGCAATCTAGCGCCAATTTTCAAATTTTAACTTTTCTTCCCTCCGCCAGCCACCGCTACAGTACCTCCCAACCCTTCTTCGACACGACCTGTTTGAATCCTCTCACTTGGAAGCTTGTCAAGATGCTCACCAAGATCTATCGAGCTTCTTCATTGCTAAAGTCAGGATCAGACAGAGACTCAATCACAACTTTGAATGGAAGAGGGCAAGATCAGGGCAGCCGAAACTGGGCTATCGTACTCTACGCGAGTCGAAACGGGTTAGCCAAAACGCTAGAAGAGCGCCTTTTGTTGAGCCTCTGGTTGAACACGCGGTCAATCTACAGCATCATGCCGCAATCCAATTCCCATGGACACATGCTTGGCAGCCTACACAATGGTCTAGCCTTTGTTGGCGGAAGCACAAATGGGAAGTTCTGCGGTACGGGCGCAGGATATGCGGAATTCCTTTTTTTTTGCGCAAAAGATGCAAATGTCTCAGAAGCCGGCGACTCGCTCTGCGCACTCTGCACTGTAGCGCGTGTACATTTTTTTTTTTGAAGTAAAATCCAACCTGGAAAGGCGTTCGGTCCGGTGAGTTTGACAGCGTTTCCTGCGTTCTCGCACTACAAACATTTCTTTGTATCAGTTTGAGATCTCGGCTAAGAGCCAGAGAGAGTAGTGTTCGTCACCGTGATTCGGATTTGAAATTCCTGACGTTCTTGCTTCTAACCTACACTGGCAACATTATAGGTCGAGTTAGACTCTTCGACGAGATGAGAAGAAGGGATGAGCCGCAGGGAAGGGAAAAGTGGGAAATGCACGGTGCAAAGTCTGGAAGTGTGGTTGGGGCTGCAGGAACAGATGCGCCCCCATCCATCAAATGCACAAAGAGCCAATCAGTCAGCTTGCTTGAGCGGCTAAGTGGCATATGCCGACGCTCAAGCTGAGAAGAATCTACTCATTACACAGACGCAGCCAACTCCATTTCTGAAATGAGAATTGCGAATTGCAAAGAGCGACCGGCTATCTGAGTTACGACTTGGATTAGAGTTGGGTGGAAGTGGGTTCCCACAGCTTTGCCTTGGCAGCGGGCAGGGCATGGGTGGGATTGGAGAAAGCCGTGCGTGCTGCGAGAGTGCGGTGCGCGGTGAGAAGGAATTGCCGACGTCCGAGACATCTGGAGCCATCCTCGCTACACACGCAGTGTATCGGCAGTGTAGCGTCTTCGCTAACTCTTTCATAAATGTGTGATTCCCGAGACTCTTCCAACCGAGGCAGACGGCGGTTCGTGAGCTGAGAAGAAGAAAATTGGAGCGGGGATCTCGGCTCTGGCCAAAAAAATGACTGATGAGTTCGTCACAATGCCTTTTTTGTGCATTTGCAGGCCAAAGTGACAGTTCACAAATAACGTGTAGGTGGGAGACGGAAATGCGTATGTGTGTGTGAGTGTGCGATCGATACGGAACTCTGAATCTTTTCCTTTGCAGATTCTCCACGATATGAACATTTGGTGGGTTTGGCGCCAGGCACGAGCCAATCCATTGCGGTACTGGCCACTTACGCCTGCTGTAGGATGGCGTTGCGCAGCTCTCCTCTATGGTTTTGACTACATAGATTTTGTGGTGGAACGGCGCGATACAAACAACGGTGCCAATGGAGAGAGAGGAGGGGGAGCGGAAGAACTTTGACGCTCACGAGTGCAATTTCCGGCCAATCATCCTCACCATCTGCACCCATCTGCATCCTGTATTGCTACATGCAGAAATTAATGAGACCCTTTTCTCAACCTCAGCGTGCAGCTGATTGTGGGTCCAGACATCCCTGCCCCATCCTGCAGTCTGCTTTGTCAACACCAATCATATGACAAGCCTATTTCGGAGGCCGAGCATTCGGAGCAGGTCAAGCTGAGACCTCCGCGGCAAGGTCAGGCTATTGTACGACCTGGCCAAAGGTTTCCTACATCGACATAGGACCTTGCTTGCAGTCAAAAGTTACATACGTATCGAACTGAAATGTCGTGCGGAGTTTCACTTCACATGTTCACCCGTGTGCAGAACGCTACGTGCAACCAACTCAGCTCTTGCTCGATCTCACATTTGTACCTCCGAGAAAAAACGACAAAGGTAGAGTAACTGTGCCGTAGTTTGTTTGTGGACCTGGCCGCGGCGAAACAAAGTGGGTCTCGTCTGTGGGCATATAAACATGATGCGATTCTTGAAACCCGCTCGTCAGCCACTGTATTTGTCGATTCTCCGTCTCAATCCCAATTTGTTTGTAAAGGCAGAATGACAGAGGTCCGACTCGCACATAGGTGAGACATTTGTCCAGACCCTCAGTTGGCCCCGCTCTTTCCAACCTCCGATATTTCCTTCCTCTGTGCTGGCTGCGGGTTTTTCGAAAGGCCGTCGGAGCTGCTCCTTCCCATGCACACGCACATGCAAGGAGGCGTGGACTTCGGTCGACGTCCAAAAGCCTAGCCTAGCCTAGCCTAGTCTAGCACAATGATCCCCGGTGCGGTTGTGCGGTCGTACGTTCAGAGCGCAGAACAATGGATCCATTCAAAAAAGCTGGGCGTAGAGCGCTTGCACCACCTATGCGCATGCACACACGTACCTTTTCATCCACCCAAGGGCCGGTAAAGGCTTAGTGTACCATCAACCTAGGCAGTTGGTCGCTTACGCCGGCGCCAAGCATGAGCACGTTCCTCGGAAACAATCGGCGATGAGATCGGGAGCAGAGCAGCCGAGAATCGGCTTCCCTCTCTCCCTAGCAAGGTTGTAGGTGGGAGGGCCTGCCGATTTTGCACCCGTTGCTATGCGATTCGATGGGGTCGAGTTGGCAAATCACAGCTCCTCTCGTCCTCACATCTACGCCTCGTATTTGAATGGTCTCTGGTGACCTGACGACAGGCTGTATACAGATGATTGCGTATTGACCAAGCTCGACAAAGCCAAACAAGAGATTCGATGATGACATTGCGCTCGCATTTCAAGATGCATTGGTACTGTAACGAGAACGTATGCATCCTGGTCTTGTGCGTACTGTCATGCTGTACAATCGCACTATCGAAGCTCGTGCAGCTGAAATGGTGCGCAAGTAGACCTGAAGCTCCGCTCAAGAGTCTCGAGAATGCTACTCGGACTGCGTGAGTGAGCTGTCCGAGGAACGGCGTTGTCTCTTGTTCGCGGGCGAGTCTGCGTCCGCAGCTGCACCCAAGAATAGCCGCTCCGATGCTGTGGATGATTTGTCGGATGATCTGCGACGGCGTCTTCCACCTCTCGGTAACATCTTATCTCCTCCATTCCACCCCTCAAGTTTGTGATTGTCGCTCGTATCTGGCTTGCTTGTCGCTAGAAGAGCTTCCTCCTCCTCTTCGGTATCGCTTGAATCCACTGCACCTGCGTCTTCTTGGACTGGAGCTGCTTTCATCTTGCCGTCTTCTTGCCGTGGGTCATCGACGGGCTTTCCTATCGTCAGACGCAACCCAAGGATACCATTCTTCTCCCTACCGTTGAATGCGCCTTTAATTTTTGCTCTGCAGACTGGACATTGTCCTGCTAGTGGATCTGGTCGAGGCCGACCGCGGTTGCTTCCTCCTGCTCCACCGCGCCCGCCAGCGCCTCCTCCTCGACCGCGTCCGCCACCCACAGCTGCTCCACCTCTGCCAGCACCACCACCCCCGCCGGGTCCATTCGTCATGCCCGCGGTATTTGCATCATTCGAGCCACCCGCATCAGGCCCAAATGTACCAGGAGGAGCAAAGGGTGCAAACAGACCACCAAAATTCAACAGCGATTCCTCCTCCTCCATGGCGCCTCTCTGGACTGCCTGTGTTTTCAATGCTTGGAAGAGGCACTCGCCGCAGAAAAGATGACCGCACGGCGTGACGACCAAATTGGTCGGAGCGTCGAAGCAGATGGGACATGTGAACTTGGACACCAGCGGATGCTCGATGGGTGGAGGCTTTGACCGAGGTGGCGACCTCGTCGGCATTGCCAGATTCGAGTTCCGCAGCCGCTGGTCTGTGATAGGACGCTCACTTCTTTGTGGCGCCTGCGAAATTGGCGCAGTCTGTGCAGAGGTAATGGAAAAGCTAGCATCAGCTTCAGAGTCAAACGATGTCCGACGAGGTCTCACGACGGGCATAGGCCGAGTGAGAAAGTCTCCCGTGTTTGGATCCACGCTCATGCCTACCATTCGATCACTGTTGCGGCTATCGAAGAGAAGTGGCTCTGTTGGTCGACCAGCGACTGGCGGGGGCGAAAAGAGGTCGCCACGCGAGGGTGCTGGTACCCGCCTCACGCCTGAGACCTCAAAGAAGTCGCTAGATGCGTTTGTGGATCGCGGTGGCATGACTGGCGTGGGACCGATCGCAACAATCTCGTCATCCTCGCTATCACTGCTAATTTCGACAACATTGCTTGCGTCGACTGCTGCCCCTCGAGCGGTCGTGGGTCTGTTGCGGGAAGGTATGCTGGATGAAGACGAAGATGCGTCGCGGGAAGCGGATCGCGCAGACCGAAGCGAAGATTGAGAGACGGATCGCGCGGAACGTATCGAGGACGTTGTCGAGCTTTCCGAATTTCGGATGCGTGCAGCTCTGTCGGGAAAATGTGCTGGTGATGCGGATCTGCTTGGAGGTCCAGCGGAAGGCGCACTCCTCGTTCGTGAAGAGGCTCTGCTGGATGGACGAGAGCCAGCTATCACGGTCGGGCGCGGGAGTGGCGGCTCCTGGTCGATCGGCCCTGATAAGCTCGCTGGGCTTGGCATCGTGAGATCTCAGTTGTGTTGCTCCAGTTTTTACTATGTCGAGATAGCTGTTCACCAGCTGCTAGCGCCCATCATGCGCATAGTGGTCGTATGAAGGTAATGAACATCGTCCGCTCGTTTCTGACGTTTGGATTGCTGCGCGATTATGAAGCGGGATGGATTCTTGCCATCAACCCACTGCGCCAGGCCGATGATGTGCGGAAGAGCGGAGGAGAAGAGGGTGAAGTTGTGAATGATGAAGGTTGTGACGTGACAAAATTGACAGCGACAGGACCCTGTGATGCATTCGACTCAGCCTCGAAGAAGCCGTAACTGAGCGGCGTAGTCACAAAGTCACAAAGTCACAGCGTCAGCGCGAAGCCTTGTTCGTGCATGCATCTCATGCGGAAGTCGGCAACGACGCGATTTTTTCTAACCAACACCTCCGCTCAGGTTTTGAGTCGTGAATCGGGCGAGATGGCATCTGATTTTCAGCATCGTCCAGCGATGCGCACGAGGTCTTTCTTAACGCCCAGGGGGAACGGGCCCCGAAGGGAAACGATCCCGACAGGCAAATCTTTACAAGGGAGAAAGCTTCTTACAGCAGGCTTGTTAAGACTGTGTGATACCAGCGAAAGGTGCCCGTACTCCCAAACTCGGATCGAAGCACAGCCTCGGTTTCAAAGAACGTTCTTATATCTGCTCTCCAATCAATGATCCCCAGACACTTTCATAAACAGGCGGGATGGAGACAGCCTCGGACAACGGCCAATCTCAGCGCTCTAATCAAAAAGATTCGTCTTCGTGTAGCAATGTCTGGAGTCGACCGTTGGAGCATCAAAAAGACTTCTTGGCATAACGTGTGCCCGACTCCGCTGCATAACTCGAGGAGTGCCAAGCCTTTTTTCAGAGTCCAAACTTGAGTGTGCGAGTCGCTCAAATTAGAATTCCACAGCAGGCTGCCCTCTTGTGTGCTTTTCCGTACGTGACTCTCGAAATTGTCACCAAAAAACGCGGGCTGTGCTCGCCGTCATCGGGCTGTTTCAGAGTCTAGATGCCAGCTAGCAAGCTCTGCTGGGAAAAGTCGCGGTCAGATCCACACGATGCATTGTGAGTAAAATGACGCTGCAGGATATGCACGGCCGCTCGGACACAGCTTCCTGTTACTTCGAAAGTCCTAGAGCGGACCCCGTGCACTCACAACTTCGTTGTATCATTTTTGGCATCGTGGAGCTTACCTCCGAAACACCATCTACGATCTCCAACCGACATACTGACCCCGTAGTCGATAAGGACCAATTTAGCAAAGATGGGAAAGAACCAGTCTAAGCTTTCGCCCGAGCAGCTCTCGGATCTTCAGAAGAACACTTACTGTGAGTAAGCAGCCGCCGATGCTTGAGATGATCACAACAAAGCTGATGGACGATGTACATATTCTCTGACGAAACGGATGCATGGCTTGGTACAATGCATCAACAGTCGACAGGAAAGAGCTGCAGCAATGGTACAAGGGCTTCCTGAAGGACTGTCCCTCCGGCACTCTCGATAAGCAGGAGTTCTGCCGCATCTACAAGCAATTCTTCCCCTTCGGTGATCCATCCACATTTGCGGAGTACGTCTTCAACGTGTTCGATGAGAACAAGAACGGCACCATCGATTTCAAAGAGTTCATCTGTGCGCTCAGTGTCACATCACGAGGACGACTCGATGAGAAGTTGCGATGGGCCTTCCAGCTTTACGACATTGACGGTGACGGCACCATTACATACGACGAGATGTTGAGTAAGTACAGCTTCCAAAGAGGGAAGATCCGTGCTAGACAGAGTGTGCTGACCGATGAGCCATTCATCTACTTTTAACAGCAATCGTGAGGAGTATTTACAAGATGACTGGTCAGATGGTCAAGTTGCCAGAGGACGAGGACACTCCTGAGAAGGTGAGTTTGACGCAGAAGAGAAGCTCATCAGTTGCTACCGTGGGCCCAGCACATTCGTCAAAAGCGCCTTTCACTAACTCGGACTGTCTCTAAAACTGCTACAGAGAGTGGACAAGATCTTCCGCATGATGGATCTCGACAAGAATGCACAGCGTAAGTTCGGCCTGCCTACACGATATGCCATATCGCAACGATGGTCCATGCTGACCTTTACACTTTCCTTGACATATCCCTACACGCATCGTGGTCTTCTATGCAATTGAACTCTGATATCGGCATTCACATCTCACAGTCTCGTTCGAAGAGTTCCAAGAAGGCAGCAAACAGGACCCTACCATTGTGCAGGCTTTGTCTCTCTACGACGGTCTCGTGTAAATCGGCATGCATCTCTACTCGTAACAATCCTTGTACATATTTCACTTTGCGACAAACACGTTGGATCAACTACATCGCTTCTGCGCTCTCGTCATAGGCCTTTAAAGTTCTTTCTGGGAGCCAATGAACGATCCTCTTCGTACGAAGAACCTTTGCACGGCTTCACTGAGCCTCGGAGCCCCACGAAGTAGGCCAATTTGCTTCAGGTTCGCACTTGTGGAAGAAGCGGAACGCAATGCAACAATATTTCCAAGATATCTGAATGTTAGGTCGTAGAAAGTGTCATCTTTCTTAATCGATCTCTCGGCCCAAACAGGTTTTTTGCGCGTATAGCGCTCACAGCTTTCAACCGCTTTTGTAAGAGCCCGACAACCGATTCACCCGAAAGTCGGCGGCGGCGGGTCAGTGCAGTTAGCAGCAAACAGCAGCACATTTCCTCGTTCTGTGCTCCACCCCGGATCACGCTCACACTCGATTCCACATCTCGCATTCCTGCACCAAGCTTTCTTCTTGTTCTTCCTTCCATCTATCCCGTACGCCTTCTATTCCATCCTCGCATTCCGGACCGATATCATAGCAAAGATGCGCGCATCTCTAGTCAACCAGCTCCGCGTTCTCGTGCCCATCAAGAGGACCATCGATTATGGTAAGCACCTCCTCTCCTGATCGCAGCCAAATCGGTAGGGAGAACGAGTCGGAATGAATTGGCAATGCTAACACTCTGGCGACTCTTGCTCTTTTCCAAAACCTACGATGCCTTTGCGATGCTGTAGCCGTCAAGATCCGTGTCGCCTCGGACGGCAAGGGTGTTGACCAGAATGTCAAGTTCAGCATGAACCCTTTCGACGAAATCGCAGTGGAGGAGGCTGTCCGTCTTCGTGAGAAGCACAAGGATGCCATCACCAAGATCGTACGTACACAATGTGATCGCGGTCTACTATTCCATGCACGAGTAACTTTTGCTAAGTTCCCTCTATCCCTCTTTATCCATGCCGCTCCTCACTACAGACCGTTGTCTCTGTCGGCCCCCCTAAGACCGCCGATGTCCTCCGCACAGCCCTTGCCATGGGCGCCGATGACGCTATCCACGTCGAAGTCCCCGACAAGGCCGTCGCCAACCCACTGGAGCCCCTCGGAGTTTCCAAGATCCTCAAGGAGATCGTCAACAAGGCCGCCGAGGAGGAGGAGATTGGACTTATCATCATGGGCAAGCAGGCTATTGACGACGACGCATCCCAAACCGGTCAGATGCTCGCTGGTCTCCTCAACTGGCCTCAGGCCACATACGCTTCTAAGCTCGAGTTCCCCGGTGGTAAGCCAGAGAAGGGTGCCGAGGCTCAGGTCACTCGTGAAATTGATGGCGGTCTTGGAATTGTCAAGACCAAGCTGCCATTCGTCATGACTACTGATTTGCGACTCAACGGTAAGCACTTCTCTGAACAACTCGCAACCTAAATTGAAAGCAAGTACTAACAACTTACATTATATGCCTAATATCCCTTGATTGCTTCACGAATTGCAGAGCCACGCTACGCATCCCTTCCTAACATTATGAAGGCCAAGAAGAAGCCCTTCAAGAAGCTCACTCTCAAGGACCTCGGCCTTGAGGACCAGGTTCAGCCACGACAGGAAATCCTCAAGGTCGCCGAGCCTCCTAAGCGTGAAGGTGGTGCCAAGGTTGCGGACGTTGATGAGCTCATCTCGAAGCTCAAGGAGGCTGGTCGTATCTGAGCAGTTCCCAACGCATTCAGCAAAGCTCGTATTCAGAAGGGCTGAAAGAAGTGTTAAAATGATGCCAGACTGGTCGTAATTCTAGATTCAATCTTCAAATCTGCAATGCCCTCAATGCCCTACTCTAGGCAGCACCTCGATATGCCTCTATGGAAGCCGGCCAGGATGAAGGTTGTCGTCAGCGTGAGAGCGATTTATTACAGGACTGTCTAACATGTCATTGCATGTTGTACATTTCTTGAGGGAGAGGTGGCGTGTTGCTGTCAACGAGTACAGCATGATGAATCGGCGATACAACAAGAGGAGCTTGGGATGGCATATGACGTGCAGCATTTAAGTCAACGGTGACTCCAAACGCCGTACGCTTCGTGGCGTGGTATTTGCCGTTGGCAGCCGCTTTATTTTCCGACAAGAGGGCGAGTCAGAGAGGAAAAACGCACAGGACGAGTGCGCGAAGAAAGTCAACTTTTGGGCTTTTTCAGAAGAATTGCCCGACGCACCTCCTCTTCCCTCTTTGCATTGTCTTTCTTCCCACCGACTCCATCTTTTGTCTTCATCATCCACCCCCCTTGAATGTTGTAAGGCTCCGAAACACTCTCACGAAAAAGCGGCAACGACAAGCAAAGCTCGAAATTGAGCTTGTCATACCCACCGAGTTCATTCATCTCCGCTCCATCCACTCCTCTGCGTAACGACCGACAAGCACCGAATCGTACTTATACCTCGGAATCACCTCCCTTCAACCCTTCACCGCACATCACATATCCGACATGTCAACCCCAAATCCTACTGCAGCCGCTGCGAACGGCACTCCGCACCACACCGCTGACACCTTCCGACCCTTGCTCAAAGCGCTCTCTCTCGCCGCTTCAGTTGACTCGCAATCGGGCGAACCAAACCACCCCACCGGCACCTCCACCATCACTCACTCCCAACTCGAACAGATCCTTCAACACCTCGCCGATCCCAACTTCACCTCTTCTCGTGAGAATCATGCTCAAATCGGCTCCGCACTCACCTGCTTGAAGTTCTGCAGGCTCGATATCCAAGCCGAGACATTTGCGCTTGCGGCCAAGATCTTCCTGGACTGCTGTCTGGATGTCTACGTTCCACCACTCGATAACGAGAATGACGAGTACGAGGGGCAGGGTGAGGGCGGATACAGGGGTACACTGGATCTGGTTGGAACGGGTGGAGATGGTAAGGACACGTTCAACGTTTCCACTACCGCCGCTATGGTCGCAGCCGGAGTCAAGGGTGTGAGGGTTTGCAAGCACGGTGCGAAGGCCTCTTCGTCCACTTCCGGATCCGCTGATCTCCTCATGTCACTTGGCATCCCCCTCCTCTCCCTTCCCGCCTCCCAGTTGCCGTCAGTACTGAGAAAGAGCAAATTCAGCTTCCTCTTCGCGCAACTCTACCACCCCGCCCTCGCACCTCTCGGTCCCATCCGACGTTCGCTCGGATTCCCCACCATCTTCAACGTCCTCGGCCCGCTCATCAATCCCGCCAAACCCAACCGCTGTATCCTCGGCGTCCACTCCTACTACCTCGGCCGTATCTTCGCCGAAGCCCTCCGCAAACGAGGCACTCAACGAGCTTGGATCGTCTGCGGTCAAGAGGGGCTGGACGAGATCTCCCCCGCTGGCAAGACGGATGTTTGGGAGCTGAACGAGGGCGAGATTAAAGAATTCACCATCGAGCCGGAGGACTTTGGTCTCTCCAAGCACCCCTTGGAGCACGTGGGGAGCTTTAGTGCGGACGAGAATGCCGCGATCGTGTTGAAGATGTTCTCCACCCCTGACTCGAACAGCCTGCCGGCAGAAGCGTTGACGTCCAACATGCCATTGGAGCCGGCCAACTTCCTCAGCTTTGCGCCGGAAACCATGGTGCACGTGCGCTCGCTGCCCTCCATCCCAAAAAACGTGCGCCTTCACGCCATCAAGGACTACACGCTCCTCCAAACCGCCGCGCTGCTCTATGTGGGCTCGTACGCCTCCACCCTCAAAGACGCCACCAAGCTAGCGCGCGAATCCATCGAGTCCGGCGCAGCCCTCCGGGCACTCGAAACGTTCAGAGACGAATCCAACCTCAGCATCGCAAGATACGAAAAGGAGGAGGAGGCTAGAGCCACAAGCACCAAACAGAAGGAGAGTGTAAAGGAGAACAGGAAGAGTATCGAGGAGACGGTCAAGAATCAGGATCAGTACTCGTACTTGCCCGAGATTCGGCAAGATGCAGCTGTTGGCACGGATGACTTATAATCCCCTCACACATTCTAATCTTATTCGTATCAAACCACCGCATTCGATCGTTTGTAATTGTCTGACGATTCTTATTCTTAATCTGAGATGAGTAGGAAAGCTATTCAGAAAGGAGCATACTCCTTAGGCGCAGCACATTTCTCCACCCTCTCGAGATGCGACGCCCACAATTCCCAACCCAAACCCTCCTTACCCACCAACTTCAACTCCAACGCCTTGATCTTCTCCAACTCCTTGATGTTCTCTCCTGTACCGGCACCGAGTTCCTTCTTCAACTTCTGCACTGCCTGGAATGCCAACGCATATCTCTGGTGCAAAATACTCCAACGAACATACAGCTCGACGTACTCCTTAGCTTTCGCATCAGGTGCAAAGTACTCTCTATACTTCTTCCATGCCTTTTCAAGATCGCCGGTCGAGGTGCGAGACTCCTCAGCCGCAGTCATGAGAACACGAGTCTTGCGGTTGAGGGCGAGAATGAGCGCTTTCTTCTTCTCCTCCATCTCCTTGTTGCTCTTCTTCTCTTCCTCGGTCTGCTCCGCAGCGCAAGGCTTTTGAGTGGCCATCCACAGCTTGACACTGTTCTCGTCGATCATACCCAACAACTGATCAGCAGTGGTGAGCACCTGCTTCCTCTTCTCTGCATCCTTGTCGTCCGCATCAAGTGCTTCGAGTTTGGCAATGACAGCACCGAGGAACTTGGGATAGTCAGCAATGAGCTTGTCCATGAAGTCGAGCTTCTCCTTGGGGTCCTTGATCTTCTTAGCAGTTGCAGTAAGAAGCTCAGGGATCTCGTTCTCGTTCTTGCCTGCGCCCGAAGCGTCATCTCCTTCTTCCGAGTTCTTGATCGATGGAGGGACGATGTAGCGGATTTGACCCTTACCCTCAGCAGCGAAGCCGAAAGACCCAACAAGAACATCGCCTGGCTGAGCCTCCTTGGGCACGGCGTCACCCTCAAGGTTGAGATCGAGAGTGAGAACGATACGCTCACCAGGGTGAAGCTTGACCCCGGCATACTTGGCAGGAGCGGCCTCGGAGTGAAGATCAACGTGGTTGTCGTAGAGCTTGAGGGCAGCCGAATCAGGCTTGGACAGCTTCTGATCGATCATGAGCGTCACATTCTTGAGCGACTCAAGAACCTTCATGTTCTCGTTCAAGAGCTGGGCCTTGAGGACGTAATCACCCTTGGGCAAGTCGATCTCCTTCTTGTAGACGTCACCAAAGTGGACGCGGTTTTTGCGAAGGTCAAAGAGCTGGGTGAGCAGAGGCACGCTCGAGTCATACAAGTGGTTGCCAAGGGCCGGGAACGAATAGCTGAGCTTGTTCGAGTCTTCCTTGGCAGAGATGTTGTACGTGGTAACAAGCTCGAACATGTGCTTGCCGCTTGGCTGCAAATCCCGAGGAGTGTTGAGAGGGCGAATGGTGGAGGATGAAGGTCGGTGGAAGGTGCGACGAGTGTCAAAAGTGATGCTGGGCCTGAAGTCTTCGATGCGAACAGTCGACTGGCATTCGACCTTGGCATGGCCCTGACCTCCAATGAGCGTCATTTCCTGACGCCCACTAGCGGGAATGAGCGAAGCAGTGATACCGTGGAACTCGATATCGAGGTCAAGATCAAACGCCGACTTGTTGGACCAGAACTGAGCAGAGCAGACCTCCATCGTCATACCGCCGCGAACGTTGAACTTCTTGGTGACGGGCTCATTCTCCTGCAAAGCAAGCACGAAGGCCTTCTCGACTTCGCTCAAACGCTGCAGAGGCTCGAGCTGGACGCAGTGCAACCAGAAGCGAGCGCTTGTACCGGCGGAAGAGTGATTGGAGCTGCGAACAGTGAGGGAGGCCCAAGTTGCGCCCTCAGGGACAGTAACAAAGCGTCTGTCGATTTTGCCAGCCTCGAAGCGGACAGTGTCGAATTTGACGGTAGGCGAGGGGAACACTTCAGGCTTGGCGACGGTGACAGGAATGTCAAAGAGCTTGTGGCCGGGCCTCTCGGTATCGTAGGCCTCGATCCAGGCGTGGTGAAGACCAGGAGCCAAGTTGGTCGGG
The DNA here is from genome assembly GCA_023212835.1 of Pseudozyma thailandica. Classification (NCBI taxonomy): domain Eukaryota; kingdom Fungi; phylum Basidiomycota; class Ustilaginomycetes; order Ustilaginales; family Ustilaginaceae; genus Pseudozyma; species Pseudozyma thailandica. Next base: position 62,392 of record JALCCH010000011.1, read on the forward strand.
TCGACGCGGACCTCAAACGTACGGCCGTTACCGCCGAGCAGCAAGAACTCAGGCACCGAGACCCAAGGCTGGGTGGCGGCGAAAGCGCATCGGAGCTCGAGGTTGAAAGCTTTCTCGGTCTCGCCCTCCTTGAAGGTGGGACGAACAGTGACATTCATCTGCTGCACATGATGGGTCTCGTCCTTCTCGCGGAGGTAGATACCACGCTTGTCCATGCGACCGAGCGCCTTGCCAGCACGAGTGACGGCAACACGGTACTCGGCATCCTGCTCGACGTGATCCTTGTTTTGAACGAGATAATCCCAAGCAGCGTCGACACGGATGAAGGGAACACCGAGAGGGTCGTTGACATCCTTTCCGGTCATACGGACGGCATTGAAGACACGTGCCGGAGTGATAGGGATGCCCTCGGCCTTGAGACCAGAGAGAAGCAGCGCGATCGAACCGCAAGCGTTGGGCGAGCTCATCGAAGTACCGTTCATCAGCTGCGTGGACTGAAGGCAATAGCGAGGAATCGAGGTGATGGCAGCACCCGGAGCGTAGATGGATACACCACGGTCACCGTCCGAAGTAGGACCGCGACTGCACCATGTGGTGACGCTGTCAGGCACACCCTTCTCGACAAGTGCGTACTCGGCCTTCTGCATGGCCCCTGCGTTGACATAGGCACCAACACTGAGGACAGAGGACGTGGTACCACCTGGCTGTCCTACTGTGGTCAAAGCGGGACCGTTGTTGCCGGCGCTGCTAACGAAGAGAACGTCGCGCTGACGGATGACAATATCCCTGAGAGCTTTGGCGAAGGCGCCTTTGTCTTCAGCACCCCATGCACCATCTTCACCGTAACTGAGGTTGGCAATGTCGCACTTTGTGTCGATCAGAGCCTGTGCGGAACGAAGCATGGCCTGACCTTGCTCCATACTGCCAAGACGGGCATCGCCGATCTTCATGCTGACAATCTCGCATCCGGGAGCAACACCATTGAGTTCGGGTTGATCGTCGTGACGAGCGCCGACAATGCCAGCGACGTGAGTACCGTGGCTTCCTGCCAGAGTGACGAGACTGAGGAGGTTACCGTTGTCCTCGATGTTGACAGTGTAGGTGAGAAGGTCCTGTTGGCCAAAGTACTGCCACTTGCGCTCGGTACGGAAGTCAGTGATGGGCTCGACCTTGGTGAGGTCCAGGGTTTGAAGCTCAAGTGGCTTGAGAACATCCTCCGGCTGACCGGTGGAAGCGTCGTGTGTCTCGCCCTCACCACCACCAACGACGGCGTACCAGTGCTTTCCGTTGTGGAATACGATTGCCTCGAGGAGCGGACCATCGTCCTTGTAGTTTGTCGCGAGATCCTTGAGGGCTTGGATGCGAACCTTGAGCTCATCTTTCTTCAATTTAGCGCTTTCTGTAGAAGCGGCTTTGTCGGAGGCTTCTGTTGTCGACGCCTTGGATGCTGCAGGTGCTTCGAGAGCGTTGAGCTCGCTTTGAGCTTGGCAAAGGAGAGCTTGATGCGAGACGAGGAACGCCTTCTTCCTCTCAGCTGAACGGCGGCTCTTGAGCTCTCCGGGCCAGAGATCGTATGCTTTCTTGAAACCAATCTTCCATTGACCCTCGGGATTATTCAACTTGGAAGAGAGACGGATGGTTCGGCCAGTGAAGGGCGACCTGAATTCGACATGCCCGGAAGCATTTGCGCTGGACACGGGCTCGATGGATTGCAGGGGGATGTCGCCAGCACCAGTACAGTCAATGACATCGACGACCTTGCCTGGCTGGTTGAGACCGATGGCAGCCGGGTCGACACCGGTGTCAAGGATGGCGACGCGAACGTTGCGACCATCGTACTCCGGGTATTTGCGGAGGAAGGTGAGTGCCTCTGTAGTGTCCTTGGGGAGTAGTCCTCCAAGCGGGAAAGGCTCGCTGGGAACAGCACCGGTCGATGGCATTATGGCAGAAGTGGGGTCTACGATAGTAGTGGATACTCTAGCGCGTAGGGAGGTGCTGAAGAGGCGAGCCTGAGGAGAGGCAGTAGGCGCGGAAGTCGTGATGCGAGCCGAACAGGAGCGTAACGAGAGAGTGACTGTTGAGATGGAGGAGCGATGTGGTGCCACGAAACGAGCCTGATCACGAAGCAGACGTGGAAGGACAAGGCTGCGTGGCAGTTGTAACATGCCCTAAAGCTGCCTAATCTAGTCCAAGATGCAGATGGTGGCGGAAAGCAAGTGGTTGATGCGGGAGGGAAAGAAGCAAAGAGAAAGAAAGAAAGAAAGTGATGCGCAGACAGTTGGCTCGAGCGTGAGTATGAGAAGAGGTGTTGGCTTCGTGTAAGTCACACACACACACACACATACACACACGCACGCACACACACAACAGCAATCTTGAGCCTAAAGAGAGTCGTAGTGCGTCGGTGCAGATCCTTCCGGCTGAACCGGAATCGGATTTTCTCCACTCGTTAGTGTGACTCTGTGAGTTGACATGATGGCCACGACACCCAAATTCTCTTCGGGTCAACCTTCTTTTGCATGTTCTTGCTTTGGCAAGACGATCACTTTTTTTGGAGTGTGTTACATCGTGTCTTGCTTCGAAGCCAAAGAATGCAAAATTTCGGAACTCGCAAGTTGCGATCCACAATTTCTTCTTCTGCGCCTTCGCAGTCAAGTGCCTGTCCAGGAAATTTTCGAGATTTTTTGGCTATTTTTTGGCAGTTGGACCCCTTCTCTGCACAAGATTTTTCCCACACAAAGCAGCTCAGTCGGGTGTCAATTCTCCAATCCTTCCACTCTCAACGATATCTTCATCCTACCACCACATCTTACCTTGAGGTCCCTACCATTTCGAGGCATTGTTGAGATGCCGCCCAAAAGGTACTTCGAGCAGGATGAGCCTGCTGCTGCAGAGGCTTCGGCTGCCTCTCAGCCCGAGGCCACTTCCAGCACCACCTCCTCCGCAAAGAAGAGGAACCCACCTCAGGACAAGGTCAACTCGACTCTCTTCGTCTCGAGACTACCATACACCGCCACAACAACCGACTTGCAGACCATGTTCAGTGAAATTGGTCCTTTAAAGCGTGCATTCGTTGTCACCGATCAGGAGACCAAAAAGTCCAAGGGTGTCGGTTACGTTACCTTCGCCATCCCGGAAGATGCCACCACTGCCATCGAACAATTGCAAGGAAAGTCACTCGATGGCGGCAGCCGAAAGATTCAGATCACCTTTGCCGACCAGAAAGATCCCAACGGCGCCAAGCGTCCCACTGTCAAGGCCGATCCAGACTCAGCCTCCGTCTCCAAGCGCCCCCGCACCGAAGGCGCAAAGCCAGCTCGCTCCAACGGTGTCGTTCATGAGAGAGATTCAGACGCTGTGCGAACTATTATTCTGTCTGGTCTTGCTGGCTGTTCCCCTACTCCCGACTCCAAGCAGATCTACAAGCGTGCTCGTAAAATTGGAGACGTCGAAAACGTCATTTATCCCTGCAATTCTTCCCCCAAGCCCAACGATGTCGCCCACGTCATCTTCCGCACTCCCAACCATGCCATGACTGCCGTAGAGAAGCTCCACGCTCATGTCTTCAAGGGTGTTCAGATCAGCGCAATCCTCAAGAAGCGTGCCGACAATGCTGCAAAAATCGCTGCCCATATGCGACCAGAGACGCTTGCGAAGCGTGAAGAGATGCGACAGAAGGTGGAGAAGAACAGTGGAAGGGGCACCATGCCAGTATTGCTCTCCGAGATTGACAAGTCGAGCAGGCTTATCATCCGCAACTTGCCATACGATGTCAACGAGGCTGACTTGAGATCGATCTTCTTGCCATTTGGTCCTGTCTACGAGATCACCATTCCCAAGGTCAAGGCAAAGGAATCTGCCAAGAAGGATCTGGAAGAAGTCAAGGAGGAAGAAGAGGAGGAGGAGAAGGGTGACGCAGCAATGCAAGCAGTGGATGATGATGACTCGAGCGACGCGTCGTCTTCGTCCGAAAGCGAGTCCGACGACGAGAACGAGGAAGATGCAGAGGCCGAGGCCGAGGCGAAGGACGAGAACGAGGAGGTGGAGACTGAAGAAGCCGTGTCTATCGACAGCGAGGACGAAGACAACGACAACAGTGACCCCTCCACATCCCCGAACGAGGCTTCCGCTGAAGAGCCAACTACCACCACAGAAGACATCGTTGTTAAGACTGAGGACGATGAAAGCGCCGACCTTAGCGCCTCCGCCGCATCAAAGCCCAACCCCGCACCTGCCGCATCCAAGCAGCCCGTAGAAAAGGGCCGAGGATTCGCCTTCGTCTGGATGGCATCTCGCAACGACGCCGCCCGAGCCATCGAGGCCATCAACGGCAAGACCATCCAACACGGTGCTGCCGAGCGTGCTGCCTACAAGTCCGCTCTCGGCTCTCGTGGTCGTCGTGTTGCCAAGGCCGCCCTCGATCTTGTTCGCGCTGCCGCTCAACCCGAGCGAACTGTTGCGGTCGATTGGGCGCTCAGCAAGAAAGACTGGGAAGCCAAGGCGGACGAGCCCGAATCTGAGGACGAGGCTGCAGGTGACAATGACGGTGCCGAGAAGGACAGCCAGGCTGGCTCCTCCGATGAAGACGAGCCCGTCGAGCGACCGCAGCTCCCCGCTCCGGAAGAAGGCACCACTCTCTTTGTCCGCAACTTGCCTTATCAGGCGACGGAAGAAGAGCTCCGCAACCTCTTCCGCACATTCGGTCCCCTCCGATACGCCAAGATCACCATGGACAAGACTACCGGTCGATCGAAAGGTACTGGTTTCGTCTGCTTTTGGCAGGCGTCTTCTGCTGACGCCGCTCTTGCGCAAGCACGCATCATCGAGCGCGAGTCCGGCGTCGGCTCCTCATCCACCGCCTCGTCAGTGGCAAATCAGAAGAACCCCTTCGCCATGCCTTCCGTTCTCACTGCTGATCCTGCTGCACCTCTCACTGCCAGCTTGAACCTCCATGGACGAGTTCTCAACGTCATTCCAGCTGTGGCCAGAGATGAGGCCTCGAGACTCGAGACGAGCGGAAGGAAAGAGAGGGAGAAGGGTGACAAGAGGAACACTTGGCTCCTCCGCGAAGGAGTGCCGTTCCCGAACGGCGAGATGGCGGCGAAATTGGCACCGAGTGAGGTGGAGAAGAGGCTGCAATCGTTCCAGGTGAGGAAGGCACAGATGGGAGCCAACCCTTCGTTGTTTGTCTCCAAAACTCGTCTTTCCGTTCGATCGCTTCCCTTGTTCGTTTCAGACCGCATGCTCAAGAGGCTCGCCATTCACGCCATCAAGGCGTTCAACGCCGAAGTCAAGGCCGGCACTCGCGAAGACTTGGATGCTGACGAGAAAGCCGATCGCACCATCAGTGCTTCCATTGAGAATCGCAAGCGCAAACCAGGCGAGAGGCCCACTTCCGTTGTCCAATCCAAGGTCGTTCGTCAACACGACAGAGTCGAGGCGTTGACCGGAATGGGGAAGTCGAAAGGATACGGTTTCTTGGAGATGAAATCGTACAACGAAGCGCTCAAAGTCATCCGTTGGGCCAACGCCAACAAGTCCGTTTCGAAACTTTTTGGCGAATGGTGGACGGACGACCTGCAATCTCAGGTCGACCGCATCGCCACGCAGATCCACTCGAAGCAAAAGACGCTGGATGAGAAGAGGATTGGTGAGGAAGCCGATGCCCTCCGCAGCGAGATTGAGGAACTCACGACACGTAAGCAGCGACTTCGCACCAAACTTTCTGAGCTTTCGGAAGGTGGGGAAGGCGCAGAGAAGGAGAGGGGAGGAATGCTCATGATCGAATTCGCTATCGAGAATGTCGTCACCACCAAGAAGCGCGCGGACAAGCTCAAGGCGATCAAAGAATCCACCGAGCGAAGAAAGCAGAGAGACGAACAGGATGAGATTAGTCGCCAAGAGCAAGCTGAGCAGGAGAGACGGGAGGCGCAAGCAGCGAGGAAGATTGAGGCCGAGAAGAACAAGCCGAAAGGTTACGCACATGGTCATGTTATCGGTAAAAAGAGGAAGGAGCGTAGAGCTCGTCGTGGTTGAGAATTCTCTTTGTTTCGATTCTTATGCAATAATGTCACTGTCCCCACACGCACCCACACATATTGATGAGTCTGTCTGATGTATATGACAAAAGTATTATCCGAGCCAAAGTGATATAAGAAGAAGAATCAAGCACACCTACCACCATCCGGGCCCAGTTCCCGACTCGGGCCCTTCCTTATCCGCCGCATCGATAATCAACCTAAACTCCCCACCCACTCCTTCTCCCATAAGATCCAGCGCCAACATTCTCCTCTCCAACCCATCTTCCGTACCGAAATGCTCTCTCACCTGCACCGCCGCCGCTGCCGATCCGAGGATGTTGGTAATCACCACACCTTGGGTGAACATCTTGTTGTAGTCCAAGTAGAGATGCACTGTGCCTGGTTGCATGATTGTTGCGTGGACAGAGACTTGCCGTGTTTCAGGGTTGCAGGAAAGGTACTGTAGCGCGATGCGACCTTGTCGATCGATGAGAACGGGGGGTACGCCAAAGGTGAGAAGCATGTCTCGTAAACGTACGGTGCTCTTTGGCAGTTCGCTATGCAGAGTTGAGAGGATGTAGTTGGGGATGGCTGCGGCGAGGTCCACGTGCCCAATGTAGGTGATATCGCACCCACCATTCCGACTCTCGAGATAGAAAGCTGCCTTGAAGACCTTGGCCCTAACGCAACCTTCCACCTCCTTTGGAATTCCTGGCACCTCGTCCAGACTCTGATATCCCAGCACCATTGTGGTCGTAGTAAAGTCAGGGATTCGTTGCAGATTTCCCGCCGCATCCCAGCATCGCAGCGCCTGAATACCGCAGATATCTCTCGGCTTGTAGATCGGCCCAATCCCTCTCCATACGAGGTAGAACAAGAACTCGTGCATCGAAAACGACCGCATGATGTGCGCCGACTGGACTCGTGTATCCCACATCATGCGGAAGCCAGTCATACGGATGCCCGTAAAGACTTCGAGTGGGGTGAGTCCAGTTGCGTGCGTCTTGCCTCGAAACATGGGCATGACGGAGAAGGCATCATCCGGCTTGCGTGGATAGATGGCGATGTCGCAGCCATTTGTGTTGCCTCGTTCCTCCCAGCCGCCTTCGGTATCTTGGCGTAGTGTTAGGAGCATGCTCATGAGCTTCTCCGATACATCTTGCCACTCGTTCTTCCAGTAGCCATTCTCGGCGGGTCGCTCTGGGATCATGGCGACGTTGCCTGGAGTGCTCATACTTGCTGGTGGTGGACGAAGGTCGGCGTCGTCTAGCCCTGCTCTTCGATGTGGTTTCCGTCGATCGAGGGTGTGTATTGGGTTCCTGAGAAAGGTCGAGTCTATTTTCCAGAGAGCTGCATGTAGGACCAGCTTAGGATTGCATCTCGTTCCGCGGAAGGCTTGCAGTCAAACAATGATGGCAATCTCGGCGAGGCCGAACAATGGCAACACACTTGTGATCGGATGTCCGCTTCCGCGTCGGTGTTGAGACACTAAGCGAATCTGGGAATTGACCTGAGGTGCTCGAGGGGCTCAAGATGTCCGATGAGGCTCGAATCAGCGCGTTGCTGTAATCAGATATCGGTACCAAACGAATGTAAGTGTGTCGAGACAAGGTGGTCGTAGCAAGAGAGAAAGAAAGCGGGAGTCCTCAAACGGCAATGATGATGGCGAGTAAAGTGGATTCGAAGAGAGCTTCGGATGTCCCGAGAGATGAGTGATAGTATGGCTCTAAGCGAGCATTAGGCGAAGACATTCGAGGTTCAGGGTTGTTCTGAGAATGCAAGTTGAGAGGGGAATTAAGGCCGGTTGGGGTGGGTGTGTGTGTGCGTGCGAAGTAGTAGCGTGGATTTTTTTTTATTTGACCGATGTTTGTAGTAAATGGACCGAGCGAGCGAATTGCGCTCCAAGAATGCGGAGAAAGAAACGGTTTCACGCGGCGTGCATCTTTCGGTGCGCCAAATTGTCTGCAAACCTGTCTGTCTGTCTGTAGCTTTTGCTGAACTTTTCCATCCTTCGAGCCGAACGTGATCCTTTTCTTCTACACAAAGCAGCCTCCTGCATGGTGTAGGTAGTCGTGAGTGGCTTCGAGTGCCCTTATCGAGAGGGCTCAGAACAGAGAGCGTACAACAAACACACACAATTTCGGAGCCTTCCGGATAAAGCAACAAGCGTCGTTCGCGCGGGCATGGCAAAGGTATCGATACAGCCGAAATCGCGGCGGCTATTCGGGTGGAAGGCACGATGGTGTGAACTTGCGCCCCGCTGCCTCCAAATGCTTCGTTTTGAAACAAAAAAAAACAAAAAAAAACAAAAAAAACAAAAAAAAAAAAGAGAGGCTAAATTTTGCGCCGAGTTCCCCTCTTCCTTTCCCAATCACAATCAGCTCGGGTCCCTCATTTACGCTACAAACAAACATCTCACCTGGCCGCACTATCAAGGAGACCATTGTGCGAAGAGGCAGGAACGCATGCTTGAATGGCCAGAAACAAGAGCTGAGCGCGATGCGATTGTGTGAGTGCTGAAAAGCCAGCTGTTTAATACTGTGTATATTAAGGGGGCGCAGATCTACAAAGCCAAAGAGAGAGAGCGTGAACAAGTGTGGCGTCTCGCTAAGAAGACAGATCATTTCTTTGGACTAAATACTGTTCTGTTCTCATGCTGGCCTTCGTTCGGCCAACGATTCCGAACGCTACAGTATATTCCCATGATGCCACCTCTGAAGCGAGGTGAGAGCGTTCCGAGTTGCAAATGGCTTTCAACGATGGCTCGCTTTCAGATCATGGTGGATCGCAAGTAGTGGTTCTAGCTCGGCTCTTCAGATCGCTTAGAGGACGCTGTACCCGACGCCAACTCATATTATTGTCTGGCGAGACTAACAGCTTGGTCGCGCACGGCTTCCGTTGCAGGCTTTGAAGATCGACCGATTAGACCGAGTTTGATGCAATGCAAGGATCAGAGCGAGGTTTTACGCAGCAGCTTATCGTTTATCATGGCATGCTGTTGCCGCCGAAATTGCGCGGACGCTAAATAGCATTCAGAAGCGCACATCGGGGTGTTTGCGAATCGGGCAAGCCACAATTCCGATTTGTGCGCCCCTGTCTGGCGTCTGCCTAATTTGTGCGCATATGGTATCGGCCAGGGTCCAGCCGGTAATCCTCCGCTCAGATCGAGTCCAGCTACCGTAACTCAGCTGTCACATCAATTTCGTGTGGAGACGTTTGGGCGCTCCTATCAACCCTTTCATGATCAGGCCTGCTTTCTAACACCACATCCATCACCAATACTTCTCCATCTGCACGCCTTGTTCACTCGGGACATCTTTGCGAGTCGCAATTCCTGCTACACGAACGAATCTCTCGGGCACTGCGCGATCCTGCGCTTGCCCTAATCGGTTATCGCCGCAATAGACTCGCATCCAATGCGTCCACTCCGAGGTGAGGAGGAAGGCCTTCTTGCTCGATCCCACGATGGGCTCTCCACGCCGCTCTTGACCCCACAGAATGAGGATGGACCCGCGGAACCTTATATCAAGACTGGCGTGGAAGGCGCCCCTGCGTGGACCCAGATGTCAGCCAGACAAAGGACTTTCGTCTATGTCACATTCGGCTTACTAGGCATGGGCGTATTGTTGCCGTTCAACTCGCTCATCACACCGGCTGAGTACTTCAGATCATCATTTGCAAGGACACCCTACGAAAATACGTTCAGCAGCTGGATCACAGTCTCGTATAATGTGATCAGCATCCTGGTGGGTATCCACGCGACAGCAACGGGTGGATTTGAAAGGTCAAACCCAAGACGGAGGATCACCTTCTCGTCAGCAATGATTGTGGCCTCAGTGTTTCTGTTTGCTCTGTCTACGAGGCTCGGTGACTCCAGCTCGCGGCAGAGGGACGTTCACAGCGTCAAACCCAACAACACGTATTTCTACTTCACACTCCTCCTAGGCGGCTTGCTCTCAAGCGCATGCGCATACCTGCAGAATAGCGTAGTTTCCCTCAGTACAGCATTCGGAGGAGGCGGGACCTTCATGGGCTCCATGCTGGCTGGTCAAGGGGTCGTCGGAGTCGGTATAAGCATCTTCGGTTTTGCCTCTGCATGGTCCCAACAAGCAAGCCCGCAACCTGGTGCATCCGCGATTGACGAAGCCGCGCAAGAGACCGCCCGAAGCATTGCCCGCGCTGCCACCCTCTTCTTCGGCATGAACACCATGCTCATGATGATCGTCCTGGTGGCTTTCCTTTGGCTCACCAGCACTCCTCTCTACGCACAGGTGATGGCGAAACAGATTGCTACCATCGACAAGATCGAGGACGAGCGCGATGATCGTGTTGGCGAAGATGCGGAAGACCAGCCGATGTCTCAGAGCTGGCACTCGATTCGATCCATCTCTCACCCTTCCTATAGCTCTTGGCTCAAGAAGGTACCTGGCTTCTACAAGCTGGAACCAACAACGCGCGAGTCGCTCCTCCGCATCTCTCTTGTCCAGGCCAAGGTCAAGTGGGACTGTGCGGCTGTGGCATTTGTCTTTGTGGTAACGTTGAGCATCTTCCCTGCGCTCACTTCTTCCGTTCAGAGTGTCTACACAGGCAGCAAAAAGTCGGGATCGAGCACAGTAGATCTCACATCTCCACAGCTGTTCGTCCCATTCCACTTCTTCCTCTTCAATCTTTCCGATCTGCTCGGCAGATCCTTGCCCAGTCTTGTGCCTGCAGCGTTGATCAGGAAGGCAAAAGCACTCTTCTCTCTTTCTCTGCTCAGAGCGTTCTTCGTACCGCTGTTCATGGCATGCAATGTTGTATCGACGAGCCAAAGGACAGGGCCAATTAGCAAAGCCAACGCAGGAGAAGGGCAAGGGTGGCTGGCTGCGTGGATGCAGTCCAGCGATGCACCTTTCTTCGCGCTCATGCTGCTGTTGGGCTTCACGAACGGGCTCGTTAGCACCTGCATCATGATCTCAGGTCCAAGTAGGAGCAAGCTGGTCAATTCGAAAGGAGCGAGTGAGGGGCCGCTGGCAGCGACGTTGTTGAGTTTCTGGTTGTGTGTAGGATTGGCGATTGGCAGTGGACTCAGCTTCTTCACCGTCGAAGCATGATCACACATTGGCTTCCTTCTTTCTCCTCATAGTCCATATCGCATGTATACAGCAATGCAGCATCTTTCCGTCTACAGTTCTATGATCCTCTGATGTGTTACAGCGTCGCAAGAGAAATGACCGGTGCTGAGCTTGCAGGATGTCCGAAATTGAAGGGTCGAAATGCACCCTGACGCCGCGTTGCGCACGGTCCAAAATCGGCTCTGAGCAGAGAGGCTGTGTGTTGCCAACTCCACTTTTGGCTCTCCGCAAGGGTGAAGTTGGACACTCTCTAAGGCGTAGCCGATTCAGGCACAGATCGTACTTCATTCTCGAACAAGCTTCCAACTTACCTCCGTACTTCCATCCAGTTACTCACCATCACCATTCATCCGCAGTCACTAACTTCCCCTCTCGCTACCTACAAGGAGGGAAAGGATCGAGTCCGCGGCTGCGTGTTGTTTTCTCATCAACATGACCGACGCACACCAGTCACCACTGCTGCTGCTGCCGCTCAAAACCACCGAGGAGGTAGACTTGGGCACAGCAGTAAAGACCCTCATCACCAACAGCTACGGAGAGAACCCGAAAGACTATGCCGAACAGACTTCTACACTCAACCGCGCTCGTCAAGATGCCGTCCGTGGTGCCGCTTCCGATGCTACCGGTCGAGATCTTCTCTTCAAATGGTTCCACATGCTCGAGATGCTCGAACTTCGCTTTCCTGAACTTCGAGTGCCCTTCCCTTGGAAAGATGCTTTCACTCAAAAGTCAATCTCGCAGTCAAGTCTGGCATATGAGAAGGCAAGCATCATTTTCAACATTGCCGCCACGCTTTCGTCGTTGGCTTCAAGCCAGCCAAGGATGTCTGGGAATGCGGATGGACTCAAGAGAGCCTACACTGCCTTGAGACAAGCCGCGGGAATGTTGAGCTATATCAACGAAAACTTCTTGCATGCACCAAGTACGGATATGAGCAAGGATGTCGTCAAGTGTCTAGTTGGCATTACGCTTGCTCAGGCGTCCGAGCTGTTCTTGGAGAAAACGATCGAGGAGAAGAAGGGCCATGGGCTCGTCTCAAAACTAGCGAGTCAGACTGCAGCGGCCTATACTTCGCTCGTGGAGGACGTGCGCGAGAATGTGACTAAGGGGATCTTCGAAAGGTCTTGGTCGTACCTCGTTCAGGTCAAGGCAAAGCATTTCACGTCAGTCATGCAGTACTACAAGGCGCTTGCAGATGATGCGGCTGGCTCACATGGAGCTTGTCTCGTCCGTTTGACTGTAGCAGAGACCGCGGCAAAGGAGGCCAAGAACTTGCTGACCACTTTCAGCGCTACTGCTGCTTCCAGTACGGTCGGCGACCGACCTTCGCTGCCGACAGATGCAGGCTCGTCGCTTACTGCAATCGTCAATGCTCACGTTGTGCGATGCGCCGAGCGGAAAGAGACGGCCGTCAAGGACAACGACCTTATCTACCACGACATTCTTCCTTCCGAGTCTTCACTTCCAGCCGTCGACAAGCTGGTTGCTGCCACCCCTATTGCGATCCAGGAGATCTTCGCAGCTCCAGAGGTGCAACGCGTTATCGGGCCTGATCTCTTTCAGAATCTTGTGCCGCTCGGTGTGCACGAAAAGGCGTCGCTCTACTCAGAGGAGAAAGCCAAGATCGCACGTGCCGAGTCGGAGCGTCATGACATTGCTACCGGTGAGCTTCAAGCTTCCCTCGAGTATCTTGGATTGCCAGGCAGTCTGAAGAAGTACCGTGCGCTCGCTCAGGGAAGTGGCAGCAGTGCGATGCTCGACTCGCTTGCCGATCCTGGTGCGGAGGTGATGCGCTGGTCGAATGAGGAGGCCGAGGGCGGAGGTGGTCGTGGCGCTGATGGGCTCGGCGTCGGTGCTTCCGGTGTCGACTCTGCTCTGTCGAAGATTGAGGGCATGAAGTCACAGGCGGCCAGCGATATCGACGCTGCTCTAGCTGCACTGGACGACGAGAACCGCGAATGCGAAAAGCAGCGTGTCCGCTTCGGTCACAAGTGGTCCCAAGATCCCTCGGGGCTGCACACTAAGGATATGCGTCAGAATCTCAAGGAGAACAAAGAGGCTATGCAGCAAGCTTCCCAGAACGACATGCAGATCAAGGAGCTCTGGAACTCTATCCGCGAGGATGTGCAGCTCCTTGTTTCTGGCAGAGAGGCGCTAGAGGCTGCTTTCGCCGCTGCTCTTACTGGCCAAACAGGTCTTTACGGCAACTCCAGCACCCAAACCTCGCTCATCGATGTGTCGGCAGAAGAAGAGCAGACCTCGGAAAGCGAAGTCGCTGCGGTGAAGGCAAAGGTCACACAGATCGACGAAGCACTCACAAAGCTCAACAAGATCAAAAAGGAGCGTGCTGAAGTTCTCGCTGATCTCAAGGAGAAGATCCAGACTGACGATATCTCCCAGGTTCTCGTCCTCAACCGCCGCGCGCAGAATGTGGATTCGTCCATCTTTGCTGCTGAGCTAGAAAAGTTCAAGCCGCACCAGAATCGCATCGCCGTGAGCCTGCACCATCAGCAAGCGCTGTTGGCAGAGATCAACTCGGCTTTCCGCGAGCTCTCGGAATTGCCTGCGTCCAAGTCGGCGGGTGCAAAGTGGGACGAGAAGGAGAGGGCGAGAAACAGGTTGGTGGCAAGGCTGAGGAAAGCGAGGGATTCGAATGCGCAGGTGAGGGCTGGTGTGGCGAAGGGGTTGCAATTCTATACGGATTTGCAGGAGATCGTCAAGTCGACGAGGCAGAACGTCAACAGGTATGTGGGTGATAGGAAGGCGGAGAGGACAAAGTTGGTCAACGAGCTGGAATGGGAGGAGAAGGGAAGCAGTGGTGCTGCTGGAGGTGCGGGAGGATTGGCCAGCTCGATGGCTGGGTTGAGTATGGGCGGAGGGCAGCGTGGACCGCCTCCGCCACCAGCGCCTGGCAGGCAAGCGAGTTACGGCAGTGCATATGGTGGAAGTGCGAGTGGCCCTCTGAGCCCAGGTCCTCCCCCGCCGCCCTTGCCAGGAGCGAGGCAGAGAACGCATGCTGGAATGACCTCTCCCCCTCCTGCTCTGCCGCAGCATCAGCCATACTCGCAGCCTCCAGCCTCAGCCGCACCCTCGCATGATCCCTATGCGTCAATGTTCACTAGCGGCGCATTCATGGACTCGCGTGCTTCTCCTGCGCCGCAGCCTCCCGCGCAGCAGCAACCCCGTAATCCAACCTATGGATCACTTGGATATGGTGGAGAAAGCATGAGCTCACCTCACCAGCCCCGAGCTGCATCCGGCGGGCTTCCTCCTCCGCCACAACAATTCCAGGCGTCGTTCTCGCCGAGTGCGACCTCGGCTGGTCAGTCAAGATACACCTCACCTCCGCCCGCTCCGGGCCATTACGGAGGCGGGCAACAGGGGTATGGACAGATGCCGCCTCCTCCACCTCAACAGCAGCAGCAGCAGCAGAGTTATGGGGGAGGAGGGTATGGAGGTGGACACGAATACGCGAGCCCAGCACCGCAGTCACCGTACGGTGCACCGGTTTATCAACAGCAAGGTGGGTATGGTCAGCAAGGCGGAAGTGCATACGGTCATCCACCTCCGCCTCCCCAGCACCAGCAGCATCAGCAGCAGGGTTACGGTGCGCCTCAGCAAGGATATGGAGGACAGAATCTGGGCTCGAGAGCTCCTCCCCCGCCCCCACAGCAGCATTATGGTGCGCCGCCGCCGCCCCATGGAGGATATGGTGGGTATCAGCCACCGTATTGAGTCGGTCAAATCGTCTCGTCAGCCGCCGCAATCTCAATCGAACAATTTCATGAACGATTTTTGTGCGTGATGATGTTCCGTCTCAGTAGTGTGATGTGATTACAGAATAACTTTTGGTAGAAAGATATTTACAGATTGCGATGCATCGTCTTGATCAAGATGAGTGGAGAGTGATTGGGGGGTTAGGCGGAAAGGCTCAAGCCGACTTGTGATCGTACTTCAGTCCGTCCAAACCCAGCAACTGATTTTCGCTTCTTCTGATCCACGTCTCTGTCACTAGCATTAAGCCAATGACTGCAGGCGTGAAGCTGAACCAACCAGCGTTTGAAAAGTTACCCGCTCCGAAGATGAGGAGTGGCATGGGACATGCTGCAATAAACACCACCCAGAGGTACATGAGTCTTGGGTTGGAGAGCGAGTCGGCTACGGCTTTGGAGTCCGAGTTGATCTTGGCAGGGTTATCTGCGCGTTCGTGCAGGTTGACCTTGTTGCCCGTGGACCAGCGCAGTTCCGAGAGGAAAGAGATGAGGTAGCTGGGCGCGGTGCCGAAGGGGTGCGACCTGTAGACTGCGGCGTTTCGACCGGAAAGCTTGGCAAGCAGCGGGTCGTGGCCCATAAGGGAGAGCAGCTCGAAGCCGGCTAGGAAGAGGAGGTAGCCTTGGATGCCGAAGAAGATCATGTAGATCGGAAAGGCGGGGAGGTAGGTGAGGTGGTCTTCGGTTCCGATAACGTGCACTCCGTGGTGGAAGAGCGTGAGGTGGTTTTCAGGGTGAGTGCCATCGATGTAGGAAGGGATAGGAGTGAGGTAGGCGATAAAGACGAGGACGACCATCAAGAGGAGTGAGGCGCGGTAAAAGTAGTTGCTAGCATCATTGCGGGTCTTGAGCTCTTTGAGGAGTTGTTCTTGCTCTTCGGTGGGGATGGGGTCGGAGAGATCGTCGTATTTGTCCAGGGTTTCGGAGTGCATGCCCTTGGCATTGGCACGAGATGTGACGTTCGATGCCATTCTTGATGGAGACGGGCTGCGCACCTATAACGATGACAGGGAGGAAGAGAAATATGGTGGTGAGAAGATGAGAAGAAACGACAAGGGTCTGCGTACACTCTACTACTACACAGTACAGTAGCAAAGTGAAGTGTTGTGTTGTGTTTGGAAGCCGGGCAGAACGAAAATCGGCACTTTCGGCAGCAACGCGTGTGCGTCACTTTGCGCTTTCTGCGTGTCTCTTTTGCCAGAATTTCTCTCGGTGTTGACTTTCCGCGGCATCCGAATTTCGAGCTTAATCGGGCTTTTTTGACCGACAACCCGTGCTCTCGTGCTCGCACGGTACACTTTACACTTGACGTTTGCATGCTTTCTTCTCCTCCCCATCCCCCACCTTCTCACCTCTACTTCTTCGCCTCATCACTTTGATGCAGCATCGGCATCATGGCGACCGCAACAGCCCTCGAAACAACTCCCAACCTCTTGCACGTCCAGTTTAAAAACCCTGAATTCCTCACCTACCTCACCCACCTCGCTACCACCCAACCACCACCACCACCCCTCTCGTCGCAATCCAACGCTACTTCGTCCAACTCGCCGCTGAACGAATACAATGTCATGTCGTACTTTGCCACCTCACCCTTCTTCGACAGACGCAGCAATAACGAGCAAATTCGGATGCAGAATATTGCCAACGGGTTGGTGGGGGGGATGGCGGCGAGGCAGGAGGAGGAGGAGTTGAAGAGGTTTACAGGTTTAGAGTTTGTGTTGGCGCATGCAAAGGAGGGCTGCTTTGTGGTGCAGAAGAGGTGGCGGACGAGTGCCACGGAAAGTAAGTAGCACAGTCGCAAGCAAGGCTGGAGAGGGAGAGATGATAGAAAGCTGACACTTCATTCTTGACGCTTTTTTTGATCACCAGCCACCCCACTCGCGGCGTACTACATTGTCAACGAATCGATCTATCAAGCTCCTGATCTGTATTCAGTCTTGGCCACTCGTCTGGTAAGTACAAACCCTCTCCGAATCGACCGTAACAATGTGCAATCTACTCACCTTGATCGCATCTTGTATCCTTGAAATGGAACAGCAATCAACCGTCTACGGCCTCAAATCTTCCCTCATCACCCAACGCCGTGCCCGACCCAACTTTGACCCACGAAGAGGCCATCACGGTCGCTTCATCGTCCCCGATCCACCTAAACACGACGACCCCAAACTCACCCAAACCGACACCACTCATGACGAACAAGACCACACCCAAACCCACGGCCAGCACCAAGCGCACGAGGAAGACGGCAATGACATGCTCGACGAACAAGTCGATCAGGCCACAGCGCCACCAACGCGCACAACTGGTCCACAACCCAAGCGCGCACGGTTCGATTCAACCTCTCATACTGGCCTTTGATGCCAGCCTTGTATATTTGTACCCTTCACCCATGCCTTTCATATACCCGCGCACTTGTGCGCACTTCATCGCCACTCTAGCATTGTTAACAGCTCGCCTCAAATCGTCCAGGATCTGGTTCAAATGCGGTGTATATTGTGTTGTTGGGAAGCTAGAAACAAGACGAAAGAGGAAAAGAACAAGAGGATAGTGGAACATTGGTGTGAAGTTTACACATCCGTATAGGTGGGCCTTCCCAGCTTCATTGCTGGTTGAAGGGAGAAGAATGCGGCGGATTCCACACAGGTAGCTCGTATGCTGGTCCGTGCTTTGTTTAAAGACATGTCGTAGGAGATCTGACCGACAGTACCGTCCTGATGAAAGGCAACTTCCGCCGATGAGGGCTCCGTCAAATCGTGTCAAACGAGAGCGAGATTTACTTGAGCATGCATCCCAAGGGGTCGTCTTGCGAACGAGTGTTGAGGATAAGTGCAACAATGAGACCGTAAAGACCCAAAACCTCGGCGAAAATGAGGATAAGAATCATACCAATGAAAAGACGGGGCTGCTGAGCGGTACCACGTACACCGGCGTCACCGACGATACCAATGGCGAAACCAGCAGCAAGACCGGCGAGACCGACCGAGAGACCGGCACCAAGCTGAATGAAACCGGCGTACAAAGACATGGGAGTCTTGATGTCACCCGAGATCAAAACACTGACGACGAGACCGTAAATGGCAATGATACCAGCCATAATGACGGGAATGACACACTTGATGAGCAAGTCAGGTCGGAGAACACCCATGGCCGAGATACCAACACCGGACTTGGAGGTACCGTACGAGGCACCGAGACAAGTGAAGACAATGGCAGCAGTGCATCCCTGTTGTGTCGAGGTTGACAGAAGAAAGGAAAGCACGAAAAGTTAGCGAGCCGTACACTTTGTGAGTTGGGTCGCCCAGCCCTCCGTTCCGCAGCGATGTGATAGAACGTTTCGATGGAAGCCTCAAATACAATGTGCCATCTGCATGTGAAGCCATCATATCTGAGATCCTGAGATCCGGTCCTCGTCCCGGCAAAATTCGATATGCGCTTTGTCGAGGGAAGAGCACCGATCTGATTGATGGCAATGCATTTTTGTCGACCAAATGAAAGGCTGAGCATCGTGATAATTGCTGCAAACTTACCATAGCACCGAAGAAGGGAGCGTAGACGGGGCAAAGCTCCGTGTTGATGTTGGATGGATCCATTTTTGCTATATTATTCTGATCTCTTCCGAGACGTGGGTGCTACGTGTGGATGAGGATGTGGTCGACGAAGACGTTGATGATGATGATGATGATGATGATGATGAGGGTGAAGAGTGGAGGGAATGTTGATGACTTTACTGATTGGCGAAGTGAGGGAGAGTGAGACTGCGCGCGTGTGCGTGTGTGTGTGCGAGACGAATTCCAAGGCGAAGACGGAAGCAAGCAGAGAGAGAGAGAGAGAGGGAGAGCGTGCAGGAGCCACCCTCTTCGAAAGCGAGCGTTGGCTAAGTCGGGGCCAAGAAATGCGAATTGGCTGTTCTTGCTGCTGCTGCTGCTGCTGCTGCCTGACGCTGTTGCCAGCCCCTAGGCGAGTAGAAAGCCTGCTGCAGCCCGCTGAATTCCATTTTCTCTTGGTCGAAATTCCAACAGCAGAGCCTCTGTGCTGAGAGACTGCTCAACGTGGATCGAGCAAATACAATTTCAGAAATGTAGCTCAAATCGATCACAACCAGGATTGTAATCAAATACAAAATTGTGAAAAGCTCGTCGAATTGTGACCCCAGCCGACGTAACATCCTTTGCTCAAAGCTCAATCACCACACAGGCCCACCTCTCTCTCACCTGCTCCTTTCAGCCTGCACACTCTCATCACTTCAGCATCACTGGTCAACGGTATATTTCTTTCAGAATGGTGACTGTATGAGAACAGCAATAGCGCTTCTTGAGCCAGATGAGAGTCGTTCTACAGCTTTTTTGCCGTGCCTGCGCCAGTTCGTGAAGCCATGCGTACCCGCATCTCGGCGTCTTCTTGGACCAGCTCCGGGTCAGGTTCACCGCTCCCCCACACAGAGGGAGGCGTCCACGGCTGCTGAGCCACAGCAATACCTAGACCGACGGAGTTGTGGCCTTCAGCGGCCGATCGTGATCGTCCAATTCGCGTGCTCAAGTCAGAGCGCGAACGATGCAGGACCCAGTCCTCGCCCTCCGCAGCAATGATCTCCTTGCTCTGCTTCCCACTATCCTTACCAGACGGCTGAGCAGAAGGAGGTGTGGAAGGTGACCACAGCGTTGCTGGCGTCGCTGGACTCTCTGCCCACTCACTTTGACGGCCGAAGCGGCTTGGAGTGGCGATGTCGCCATCGAATGGGTAGTGGTACGAGAAATCCCGCTCAGACATGTCCGACTTGCTCGGCGATGGCCTCACTGCCCTTGCAGGCCGTTCAATGCGGTAGAAATCTTCCCTAGCGGGATCCTCGACGATGGTGCTCACGGTCTGCTCGACCATGACACCACCCTTGCTACTCTTGCTCGCAGAACTCGAAACGGAGGACCCACGGAAGGAACGTTGTCTTCTCGGTTCGGCCGGAGACCTTGAGAATTGTGATGGTACTTCCATGTCAGGTGTCGAGGTGATGGTAGGCTTGCGCAGCACCAAGGGCTGACTCTTCGGACTAGGCGGGTCCTGTGCGATGCGAGGCGATTCCGTCTCGCCATCAAGCTCGGCGTAGGCATGCATGGGTGCTCTGCCCATACCCGAAACTGACCCGGCTCGACTAGACCGCACATTGTTCAGACCAATGTCCTGGCTTCGTCTGTGCTCGCCACTCGACAGCTGCGAAATGGTCGAAGCGGCCCACATTCTGGCTCCACTCAGCCGTCTTCCCGGCAGCCGAGCTCCTGACTTGTTGGAGCCGCCATTGGCACGTATCAAGCTCGCACGGCGGCTGCCACTGGAGCGACTCGCTGTAGCTGTGCCAAAGCTCGACAAAACAGGCTCGTATGTGCGGCTGAGAATCGCAAAGATGATGACACTAGCCAGCACCACCGTCACCCAGCAAACGACAAGAATAGCAACCTGGAAAGCCTGTGCAAATTGATTGGCTTCCCACGCAGAGTACCATGTCGTGATGAGTTTTCCGCAAAAGATGGCAAAGAAAAGTATGCAGAGCAGCAAGCCAACAAACTGCACAACAAAATTCCGGTAGAACTTTTCGAGGTATCGCTTGTGCGAGTTCTGCTTGCCTGCTGGCGTTTGGGCCTGGTTTGGACGCTCGAAAGCCGATGGACGAATGGGTGGGAAGAAGCTGTTTGACGGTTGATCCTCGTTCTCGAGCTCTTCACGAGTGAAGTACATCGACTCAGTGTGAGCATCATTGTCGCCTTCACCGCCAGACCCAGTCCTGCGGCCGATGGGCTTGAGACCTCCCGTCGGAGGCTTCGTCTGACTTGGAGAACGTTTGAGACCGCCATCTCCGCAGACAAGGGTGTTGTCCGAGACGGCCGAAGACACCGATAGTGACCTCGGTGGTGCTTGTACGCCCAGAAGACCCGGGCTTGATACGTCATCAGCTTGCTTTTCTACGTCGACATCCACTTCCGCGATCTGATCAAGCACAGGAGTGGCGGGGAATGCATCGCTAGGACGACGCATGTGGGCAGTGTTCCCATCTTGCACAGCAAACGACTCGCTGAAGGAGCGATTCTGCTTGAACGATTTGAGCGTCTTGAGCTGTTTACGCAGAGTCGCGATGAGCGAGCCGCCTGCCAGACAGTAACAGATGAAGAGGCCGCACACCCATGCTTCCCAGACCGCCATGCAGATTGAGAGGTAATACGCCGCGTCCAACACCTTGAACCAGATCTGCTGAGCCTCGAGCAATAGCTCCCTCGTGAGGGTCGCGTCGGGTGAGATAGAGGCAGACCATCTGCGCCAGTGATCGTATGCGTCGCCGAAGCGGTGTTGCGCCAGCACTACAGGCACAACCACGCTTGCGATCTGAGCCACAGGGATGATGAAGACGAAAGCATTCACGACGGTGGGGGTGATGCCCATTCGAAGTGCCCAGCTATGCGGCTTGCCGGGTTGCGGGGAGACGAAGCTGAGTGCGTCAGGACGGGCGTAGATGATGCCGACTGTGGTGCACCAAGCGCCAAGGATCAGTGGCAACCACGTCAGTCCGATCCACAGAACAATGTACTTGGGTGATTGACCATCTTCGAACCAAGCAACCACCTCCCAGCACCTGTGATGACGAAAGATAGAAGTGAAGATCCAATGAGGAGTTCTGGGTCAGCGAATTGCCCTCGAAAAGCTTGCGATTCCTCAGCGGCAGATCAAACTTACAGTGCGATAAGTAGGATGGCAAAGGTGCTCTCGATGGCAACAAAGGCCGTGATGGCATTAGGCACAATCAGCGTACCGTTGCTGCGCGTAACGAGACGAAAGAGCCAAAAGGATTTTTCGTATAGGCGTCGAAGGATGATTAGGAAGATTGAGATGCCAATGATGGCGATGAGGACCGTGAGCACTTTGAGCTGGATGAAAGTACTCTTATGCAAGACGGGACGAAAGAGAATCTCGATAAACGTTCTGAGCGAAGCAATCGGGTCTTGCTCTTTTGTGAAGTCGGGGAACCAAGCACGACCGCTGACATTGTGGACGGTCGAGAAGATGCTCCGGGGTGGTGGCGAAGGAAGCCCGTACTCGGTGTTGAGGGTCGCGTACGACATGGTGGCAAGTAGACGCTTCTAGAGTGAGCTCATGTTACTGCTTGCGTTCGAGGCCTAGGTCTGATCCGGCGATGTATGCTCTGGTGATTGTCGAGGCTGTTCCGTGTGAAAGTACAGCGAAATGATCACTCCGAGACGTATGGGGTCGCATGTATCGCAGATAATATGGAGAAACAGATATGCACGAGATGCATCGATGTCCTCGAATGGCAAGTTGACCTCGAAGCGATGGCGTGCAATTCCTTGGAGTCGGAGCGATAGAGCTGGCGACAGTGGTGGGTATATGGTATCGGCGAAGTCGGGGAACTTGGGGTTAACCTTTCGGTGCTGATCGTCGGGAGGCACGTATAAGTACAGATTCGAACAAGAAGAAAGCTGATGATGTACGAGGGATACGGATGTGAACCTGGTCAGTGCGACTCGAGCAGCAGAAGACTTGTGAGAGATGGCAAGCTGCCGAAACGGGCAAGACTAATGCTAACAGCCCTTTTTCGTCGTGAAGATTGCAGCATAAACGAGCTTTGTGCAAGAATGAAGAAGTTCTGTTCAGGGTTGCTTCTCCTCTGCTAGCTTAGCCGCCATTTCATGCAAACTAGACTCGACTGGGTGTGGGAGCGAAGATCAGCACTTCTGCAGAAGATGCGAGGTCAAACGTCAAGCGGAGCCGCTAGGAGAGATGGGTGTGTTGAGCGGACCATGTTCCAGGATCAGCTGTCCGACTCCTGTTGGCCATCTGACTGCTCATCATGTTCGGGGGAAGATGAATTCCGTGGGGAAACTCAAGACAAGGTCGCATGGAAGGAAAGGGGCCAACCAACCTCTTTAGCTGACGGCGAATTCACACTGTTGACCTGTCAAGCGACAAAAAAGGGTTCCCAAAAAAGCGGGGCAAGGCGATATTGGCGGAAGAGGAAAGAGGAAAGGAAGAGCTTGCAACAGGATTAAGCGAGAAGCATTTTGTCCAATGCAAGAACGCTCCAGCCGAGATCACCTTCCTGTTCGACTACTGTAACCGCGCTTCGCCATTACCAGGCCACTGTGCCATATCTGACTCTATCAGCGCTTTCTGGCTGGACGCTGAACGCTTCAATGTGTGCTGCGCCGCTGACTGGATTATCTGAGTGAGTACTCGTGTTGGGCACAAAGAGGGGTACCATGGTTCATGCTGTCCTGTGTACAGTCCAGTAGCGGAGGATGAATCTGCGGCTGGATCCCATCGTTATTCGGAAGCTAAGCGAGGTAGTTGCACTACTAAGAGAACGCTCGATTCGAGCCGAGGGCTTCAAAACCTCTCCCATCTTCTGCGTCGAAACGTACATGAATTTTCAAAACAATACAGTATCGGATCAGTCGGCTAAAGTTGCACATGCAGTTAGTTGAGCAAAGACAAGACACGCAACAGCTTCTCAAAACCTGGTCTGGAGGAAGCCCAAGCGAGACCGAAACGGGGTGGCTTGGCCGATGCCAAATGCAGCATCCATGGCTTCTTTCCAGCTTTTGTAAACACTTGCCAATTTCAAACATGAAACCCCGCTTGTGTGCAGGACGCATCTTGTTGTCTCGGACAGAGAGATGCAGGCTTCTATCGATCTCGCTTCTCGCCATCTTGAGGCATGTGCTTCCGTGTTTTCCTTGTTGATTCTCTCGCCAAGCGAACTACAGTAGCTGCTGATGAAATTTTGACAGAAAGCGAGACGTCGATCTACGAATCCGATTGCTGCGTTCCCAGACTTTGGACTCGGAAGCCATCCGAGTGTGACAATAGCGAAGAGACAAGGCATCTGACGTCTTAAATTCAGGATCACAGCTTGGTCGTCATCGCATGGACATTTCAAGACGGGCAGCTTTCGATGGTAGCACCAAAGGACAAAGATCAGTGAGAATCCCTCGTGACTAGTGCGTCACCTGGTTCTAACGACGTTAAGAGGAGTCCGGACTGAAAAGCGCGTAGCGTGAACCACCCATGCATGTCTATGTCGCTTGTCCTCTCGCATGGCGAAGCTTCTGACTTCTGTGCATTAATGAGCTTGCACAGGAGGTGGCCGACGCTGGCAGGCAGGATATGGAAAATGCCGGTGTCGACTCCGGGATGCCATCTTCGACAGGCGCGAATTTTGGCATCCGAGAGTTGGAGATAAAAAATGAGATCCATGAATTAAAGATGTACCCCAATTTCTCTTTTGTGCTGTCTGGCTGGGTTGGAATCCCGCGTTATCGAGCTGCTGAGATTTTGTTTGCTCCCTTGGTGTCGGTCAATTGGTCGCCGACCGCTGCAGTCGCCTACCAGTCACAATCTCTAATCCGATGATTCTTTTGAGCGGCCGTTTGGCAATAGCATAAGCTCAGAAAGTGCTTGGTGGCGTAAGGTAAGCGAGGAGTCGAAAGAACGACAACCATGGTTACCTTCCCTACCTTCTGTAGACTTCATGTCGCAGAGAATCACTCAAGCATACTGCACACCGAGCGAATCTGAAGGTCACCGTTCGCCAAGATAGGCCCGCTGTCGTTCTTCTGTGTCACCGCATGTCTTTTGATGGGTGATTGGTTGTCGCATCAGCCACTCGCAGCTTGTAAATCTAGCCGAGAAGCCTGCAGCGAGCCTAGTTTGGTTCTGCATGACGCCCCGTTTCTCGACGCAATCTTCGGCGAAGAAGATGTGAAGCGCTCTCCAGGTCTGCGCTCGCTCGAGCCGAACATAACAATGGTGTGGGAAAGCGGCATTCCAGCTCATCCCTACCGCATGGCAAGAATCATCGATTGGATCGTGCGCACGAATCTTATTCATGCAGGGTCGGAAGGTGGTCTGATAGATGCGTGATCATAACTTAAATTTTCATGTAAAAGTACAAGTTTCAGAGTCGACGGCGACCATCCGACCCTAGAGCCGAAGAGTAAGATGTGCAGCTGTGTTCTGC
Source organism: Pseudozyma thailandica (assembly GCA_023212835.1). Taxonomy (NCBI): domain Eukaryota; kingdom Fungi; phylum Basidiomycota; class Ustilaginomycetes; order Ustilaginales; family Ustilaginaceae; genus Pseudozyma; species Pseudozyma thailandica. The sequence continues at coordinate 87,311 of JALCCH010000011.1, forward strand.
TCTGTCTATATTTGATACTAACCCTGCTCGTGCAGATAGGTACAGTAGAAAGGCACTGCGCCTTTCTGCATAGCCCAATGTCGGCGTGCGTGCGTAGCGCAGAGGCGTGGCTTGCATGTCGAATGTGATCCACCCTAGAATCTGATCCGCTTAATCTAGAGGCTCCTCGTCGACGGTCATCGGCGCCGATCTCGACCCGTTGACGGCCGTAGCTACCGAATCAATGACAAAGAAGTCCGAGTTCCGCAATGGCCTCGACTCAATCTTGGCTGCCGGAGTTGCTGCTGCCGCAAGTTCTCCCTCGGACGGTGTCAGCGTACCGGGTGGTGTGGCATCGGTGCTCGTCTTTGCGTTGACACCTGCGGTCGCAAGACGTCTCCTCTCAGCTACCGACTCCCGCCCCTGTTTGCTGCGAAGGAATTCGCGCACCGGCCTCATAGCTGCATTCCTGCAAAGCTCCTTCAAGTCGCTACCACTGTAGCCTTCCGTGCGTTTGACGAGTTCGGCGATGTTGAAGTTGGGATCCAATGGTGTCGCCGAGAGCATAATGGAAAGAATCTTCTCACGCTGCGCGGCGCTGGGCAACGATACGGCGTATCGCTTTGGCAATCGGCGAAGGATGGCAGAGTCGATATCGTTGGGTCGGTTGGTGGCACCGAGCACCATGATGCGGTCCGTCGAAGATGTCAAACCATCCCACATGGTCATGAACTCGGCTTTCATCATACCCGTAACTTCGTGGTCGCCAGTTGCACGCTCTCGGAGGAAACTGTCGATCTCATCGATGAAGATGATTGAGGGCTGCAACTTGCGTGCCAAGCTGAAGAGCGCGGCCACCAGCTTGTTAGACTCGCCAAACCACTTGTTGGTGAGTGTCGAGACGTGCATGTTGATGAAGGTGGCACCACTCTCCTTGGCCAACGCCTTTGCGAGCATGGTCTTACCAGTGCCTGGTGGCCCATAGAGCAAGACACCCTTGGGTGCTCCGAGCAGACCACTAGCGTTGGCGAACAGTTCTGGGTAACACAGTGGCGCGATGACGCTCTCCTGCAATGACGAGATGATACCGTCAAGGCCACCGATAGATGCAAAGTCGACTGGGATATCCTCTGGCAAGATGAGTTCGGCAGAGATCTGCTCTTCGTATTCGTTCAACTGGAGGTCCTTGCCACGCAGGCCGAGCTTGCCAAGCTTGGCATCGGCCACCTTCTTCGAGTCCTGTCGCTTTTGTCGATTTGGATCCAGGGAGGACATGACGTATTTGAATGCGTAGTAGAAGGCAACCTGACTCATGGCAAAGACCGCCACGTCGGTCACCATCTTGCGGGTGACGTCCTTCATCTTGACTGTGATGTCTGATCAGGAGCCTCGTGAGATGACAGCTATTAGGCTTGGAGAGGTGCTCCAGTAAAGGGCTTGCTGCGAGCCTATGCTTTCCAGATTGGTGTTGTGTGGCAGTGAAGACGGAAGACGAACGTCTGAGCGATGATGGGAGGATGAGATGGTCGTGGTGCGAATCGAAGTGATTGCAACAGCGTTCGGGATGAATTTTTGGCCGCATCTTCGTGCTGTAATTTACCGATGTAGCCGGCTTGCTCTGCTTAATTTCCGTTGCAGCTTTCAGAAGCAACACCCGGACGCGCTGAGCTGGAAGGAAGAAGGCAATTTTTCATAGGGTGTGAGGTCGTTCTCAACAACATCGTAATTCTAAAATTTCAATATTGACTCAAAGTGGAGAAGAAGCGCACAGGTCGATCACCTTTTGGCTGTGGAGCAGCAGCTGCGAATACGCACACCAAGACGCGCAAGGACCCTCTCTCAAAAGATACATTCGGTCTGTTGGTGTTACTCGAGCCATTCTTTTGCTATCTTCTCGACATCGTCATCTATGCGCATCCGTTCTTCACCTCAAGTCCCTTCCGCCTCGATCCTGCGCTGATCGTGCATCATATCTGAGCCTCACGCGCGATTCGCCTCCCTCGAGCATTGGACTTGCGAAGTCTTCCGCAGAAAGCGCCCGCAAACAACATACCCGACACACTCCTCACATCGGTCTTTGACGCCCAGGTCAGCTCATAATTGCCCAGCATGAGTATCATGGAATACAATGGTGGTAGTGTGGTGGCGGCAAAGGGCAAAAATTGTGTCGTCATCGCCTCCGATCTTCGACTCGGACAACAAGCTATGACAGTTGCATGCAACTTCGACAAGGTGTTCCGCGTAACAGAGAAGACCTACGTCGGTCTGCCAGGCTTGGCGTCGGATGTTGCTACGCTCAGGGAAAAGTTCCGATACCGTGTCAACATGTACAAGATGAAGGAGGAACGCGATATCGAGCCCGAGATCTTTGCACACCTTGTCAGCTCCACGCTGTATGAGCGAAGGTAAGCATTGTGATCCTGAGAGGATCCCATCTCTCCAGCCGCACACTCAGAGCAACGACACTGACGCTTTCCCGATCTTCCTGACTTGCTCATTCTTGCTTTCAGATTTGGTCCATACTTTATCGAACCAGTAATTGCTGGTATCAACAACAAGAACGAACCATTCATCGCAGCATCAGATGTCGTGGGATGCCTCAATTTTGCAAAGGACTTTGTCGTGAGCGGAACAGCGTCTGACAAGCTCTTCGGTATGGCGGAAGGTCTTTGGGAGCCTGATCTTGTAGGTTGCTTTTCCTGCTCTTCGTATCTGTCTTGAAGCAACAAAACATCGTACTGACTGCTTCACTTCCCTCTCCCCGCCCTTTCCGCCGTTCACGCACAACAGGGACCTGAGGAGCTTTTTGAGACAGTATCGCAGATCTTGCTTGGTGCGCTCGAGCGAGATGCGTTATCAGGTTGGGGTGCCATCGTCCGCATTATGTGAGTACACAATCGAAGCTGCTCTGCACTTTCCAGCGGCCCATAAGCTGGCATGCATGCGCAGCGGTCTGTGATTTCAAGGTCCAAGATGTCGCTGACGTATACCAATCTCGCTCATTTTGCCTGTTTGCCTGCTGCAGTACTCCAGAGAAGGTCATCGAGCGAACACTCAAGGCGAGAATGGACTAAGAGATGTTGCATCGGCCTCTTTCGTGTTCATCCGACCCTGCCCTTAGAACTTTAAATCGGCAGACCCGATTCTCTTGTACTTGTCCCGTTTAGCAAAGATACTCTTTCTACAAATGAGTTCCTCAGTCAGTTATAGGGCTGTGTCAGATGATCTCATGAAAGCAAGGATGATCTGGTCTACTGAGCGAGACACTCTCGAGCATCAGTTGTGCTTGTTGCGGGCGTCGAAGTGCCATCTTGCACTGTTCTCACAAGCCAGTATAATCCGAACCACCTATTTCACACGCATAACCTGCTTTCAGACTGAGAGCGGCCACAGCATCGGAGCACGAGAAAGATTGCATTGGTCTAGCAAATCAGCAAAACAAAAGGAAGCACGTACGACCCGACATTACTTTGTGTGGTGAATCCTGAGCTTGCCGGGAATGTGGTTGTAGTTAGCGGCGTAGCTCTTAGGTGGGATGCGTGCGGTCTTTGGCTCCTGGACCTGGTAGTCCCAGCCCTGCTTCTCGCAGAAGTGAATAGCATCCTCCTTGGAACGGAACTTGAGCGAAGTACCCTGCATGTAATCACCTGACGAAGCCCAGCCCATCAAAGGGTTCTCCCATCGTGCGGAGCCCTGGAGGATGTCAAAGTCGACACGCCACACCTTGGTGCCTGCCTTGCCGGAAGAGTTGGCGGTCTTGGAGGGACGGAAGATACGGACAGTGCGCTGGTGGAGCTCCTCTATACAGTGCAAATCGAGTTGACGGAGGGGAAAAAGGATCAAATGTGTCAGTACAATGCTGCCGGTGTAGGCATTCATCGAAAGAACAGAGCTGCTCTCGTTCCCGAAGGAAACGCCATTCGAACGCCGCTTCGACCCTGCATGCGGTGTGGGGTAAACGTACCAGGAGCGCTGCTGACGAGATCGGCAGTGACAGCTTGCTCGTGACGCTGGAGCTGCTCAGCAGCAAGGTCACGGCCCTGGTTGTCGGTGCGTGTGGTAGGTGCTGGCGAAGTGTTGGGGTGAGCAGTGTTTCGAAGAACTGCCGAGGTGCTGATCCATCGTGCGCTGGTGGAGGCGTATGCGGCAGCACGGAGCGCCTGGGTCGATTGGCGGAGGAGCGACATGGTATAGATATGTATGTGTGAGCCTTCCGTACAGACGAGACGAGCTGGTGAAGAAGATGAAGATTCAAGCTTCAAGAAGGTGTCTAAGCATATGATGAGTGGGTCGACACTGGCTTTGCAGGCGCGACCAACGATTCCGGCCTTGATTAACAATCGGGGTCAAATTTCGGCTCCGAGTTGTAGGTCTAACATTGCGAAATTTTCGCCAATTTGGAGAAAAGCTGAGTTTGGCCAATTTTACTCCACCTCTTGCGCCGAGTCCCGAGCAAAGCTTAATTTTCTAAAAGAACAGCTTCTTTCCTTCTTCTCGCTGATACCGTCCTACAACCGAGCATCATCACGACCCCTACCTCAGATCTGCACTTCAGGCCTCACAGAGCTTCTTAGCCACATCATCATCCCACAAATACAAACGAATGCTCTGAAACACCTCTTGGCCTGCACACCTTATTTGCACTCACCGAGGACGAGTGTGGAGGTCTCAGCCAGCATGTCTTCTCAGCCTCCCATGGACGAGCGCCAGATGCGCAAGCAACAGATCCGCCCGCGCTTCCTCGACCTGGCTGAATTTGATGACGATATTCCCGAAGATGCCACTAGTCGCAGAGCAGCATTAGACTCGTTCTCGAACTGGCCACCAGCTGCCACTGTTGTCCGAAAGAAAGCACCGACAATTGGCTCTTCCTCAGGATCTGCTAGGAAGACAGCTGCATCGACTTCGGCCGCGGAGGCGCAAGCAACGCGCAAGACAACAATCGAAGATGTGAAGGATTCTGAGGCTCCAGCTTCTCAAAGCAGTTTCTCGAGCAACACTCGTGAGCGGGCTCCTGCGCCAGGTCAGTCGCAACCCAGAAGCGTGCGGTTCTCGGCTGACACCGCTGGCGAGGACGAAGAGCCTTTGACACAAGAGCACGCAGCGACCGCCACTCTTGACTTTGCAGGGTCCATCATTGGTACTATTCAGGAGAGACCGGTTGGCGAGAGGCGATACAGACCATGCTCTTCTAGTCGACCAAAACCTTCCGGTTCACGCTTCGTAGTAAGGAGAAGGATGGACGAAGATCTCCAGAAGCACGAGGAACAAAGACAGGCCAGGCTGCAAGGCGAATCGACGCCGTATGAGCAGGAGCCTGGTACCGGCTTCCCCGTTGTCTCTCATCGCGACCAGATTGCACCGATCCTTCCACCTGCCTCAGGCAAGGCTCGCGCGGTGCAGTATACCGAAGACATCGACAGCGTTGAAGCACCACAGCGAGACGCTCTAGCCACACAGACTGCACTCTCAGGACTGGCAACAGCTTCCGCAAAGACAGCAAGCGCAGATGACGAAGAATGGCTCGACGAAGACGGAAAGCCCATGTCGGCCTTCAGGAAGTCCAGGTTGCTGCGACAAGGATTGCGACCTCCCTCTGTTCGTTCCAAGAGCGTTCACAACCTTAACAGCACCGTGAACGACGACAATGTTCCCAGCTTCAAGCCAGACCCCACCAGAGATCCCGGAGGAGGTGCGGACATCGATGCCATCACAGCTGTCTTGTCAGATGTCTCGAGAGAAAATGACCAAAAGATCCGTCAGATGAGCGCTGCCGAAGTCTCGGACGAGCTTCGCAGTCTCGAAAGCCTATTCGGAAAGGATGTCCTGAACGCTCTTCGCAACCGCAAGAGCGGTGCCTCGACAGAGAAAGTTGATCAAACGGCTACTGCCACAACCTCGGCGTCGACGCAGCTTGATTCACAAGCAATGACCTCAACAGACGCCTCACATCTGGAGGCCGACGAGGAAGGGCCCCTTGCGATCAAGCGGCAGTACTTCCCAGCTGAGCCCGAAGGACCAAACCCATCGTTGGAGTGGATGATGCCTCAGCACTCGAACCAGCGGGCGTCTACCGAACTTCGTTTCGATTTCTCTGGTAAGGTCATTCAACGCGGCATTCAGACCGACGAGACCTACCTGTCGGGACTGCATCACCATGGCGACGATCAGGAAGCCCCTGGATACACGTTCTCCGAGCTCATTTATCTCTCACGCAGCACCTTTGCAGCCCAGCGCCAGCTTGCGCTCAATGTGCTTGGTCGCATCTGTGAGGAACACCCGGCTTTTGATGCCAACAAACCCGATGCAACGAAAGCAGTCGAGCTTCTGAATGAGGACGCTCTGCTGTTGAGGGCTCGAGTCATCTCCATTGCCCGATGGCTGCTTGGTGATAGACATTTCACCGTACGTTCGGCAGCTCTACGGTGTCTCGCCTGTGCCATCCGATCACTGCCGGCAGGAACATCTCTACCTCTGGGTATAGAGCAAGAGCTCAGCTTTGAGCGACTGTTTCGCACAAGGAAAGGCGAGATGGAGGAACAAGACGACCATGCCGAGGCCAGCGAAGTTGAGATCGGCATTCAGAAAGACTGGGCCAGCGTCATGCTCGAGTCCAAGCTTCTCCATCTCTTCTTGGACAAGACGGACACCGTTATCACATCGACATGGGAGGCTGAGATTGCGCTCGAGTTGTTGCTTCGCATCTCGTCTTGCTCAGCAGCTCACGCGAGCAAGGTCTTCGAGGCCGATCCCGTGCGACTCTGCGACTTTATCATTCACCTTGGCCTCAAGATGGCCTGGCCGCCTGTTCCTTCTGACAGCGCAGTTCCAGGAGCATCAGGCGGCCCTCGAAGCTCTTTACCTTCGATCACTGCTGTGCGACTGCTGCATCAAGGCGTCCTCAGCGATCGCAAGGTTGCAGAATCCATCGTCCTGAGCGGAAGCATCGAGCATCTTCTGCGCTTCGTAGTGACGCCACCGTGGAAAGTCGAACAGGACTGGGCGTCAAATGACGAAGAAGGTGACGCCATCGTCCTCGCTGCGTATCAGATCTTTGACGAGGTCCTCCAAGTCTTCACATCACTGGCTTCGTACGGCTTCTTTGCCTCGGTGGTTGCAAGGACATGGACCCACTGGCACGAAGGTGCAACGTGGGCCATCGCTCAGCTTACCGAAGGACATGCCGAGCCGACTGCAACCGCAACTAGAGCTTGGATTGTTGAGGCCAAGAGCACAGCAGCTCAGCGGGTCTTCGAGATCCTTGCTGGATGGACCTACTGCGCCATGGATCCACACGAGCTGATGACTGCGCACGATATCACCTGGACACAGGTTCGGGATTGGATCGAGCCCATTAAGGACCGCGCTTCCGTCATCCAACGAGTAATGGCCGGGTCTCGGGTTGTGACAACCGATGCACCCGCATTCGGAGCACTTTGCAACTACATGGACAGATGGCTCCAATGTGCCATCGGTAAAGAACCCAGACTGCTCGAAAAGTACTTGCCCTCATGCATCACGGCGGTGAGTCATTGTCAGGAGCCGATCAAGCAACACTTCCTTAGGGTGCTTCGTCTGTTCTCTTCGGCTCCGACTCAGGCTATCGGGCTTGACGAGGCAGAGGAAGCATGTCGTGCATGTCACAGATACTTTGACCTCTCCAAGACGCTCACACGTGCTCAGCAGGTCTCGTCGAAGCAATCCGAGACTGAAACGAGCAAGACGGATGATGGCGGGATCGCGATGCTGCCACAGGGTTTGGCTTCGATCGCCTGTGAATCGCTGTGGCAAGCACTCGACAGCCCCGAGTCCAAGGCTTCAGGTCGAAATCTATACCTGGAGACCTTCTCGAACTTTGTCGCTGCATCCGTAGCAGCAGAGAGCTCGCTTGAGTTGGCCGCAATCACTCGTCTTGACTCGCGCCACACCAGGCGCGTCGCAGACATCGTCTTGCGAGAAGCAGAGAAGCTCGGTGGTGCGGAAGTTGCCCATGCGCTCCGACCTTTCTTGCTCGAATGCATTGTGGGTGGCAATCACTTGCCAAAATACGTACAGTCAGATACGGTCGGACAGCGTAACGGCACGCCTTTGTCGCAGGTCAAGTGTTTGTTCAGGTCAAACGAGACAGACTCTGCCAAGTCTGAATCGGAGAAGTCCAGAAAGAAGCATCGAGGAAAGAAAGAGGAAGACGACGACGAAGACGACGAGAAGGAGGTGGATCCGATCACGGGCAACGTGTTATGGAAATGTCCAGCAAGCGGCCTGCCTATCCGAGCAGATTGGCCCCTTCTTGCACTTGATGACCTCCTGCACAGTGCCAACACGGCCGTCTTCAATCGCGCGAACAATCTCGACGAGGACTGGAAGCCGAGCGAGCTCGACATGGTTCGAGCGACCCTTAGGCTTGCAGTCGCTGCGTTCAGCGACATGCTCCAGTCTAGCACGACCATGGATAACACGATTGCAAAGGAAGCAATGCTTTGCAGCCTGCCTAGTCCCGAGCAGATCCTGCTTGGCGTAATGAAGGTCTTTATGCTCGAGAAGGACCAACCTGACACCTTCACAGATAGCACCGCTGCCGGAGCATCGCAGCAAAAAGCCACAGGTGTCCTCACTGGTCGTGATCTCTTCCGTGACTCTGCTGTTGCCGCGGACCTCACCTCGCTGCTGGACATTGCAGACCAGCTTGTGGAGCTGCGACAGAAGCACCGTGGCGAGATTGCCATGAGCTGTGTGACCCTCGATGCATGGACAGCCAGCACCCACGGCGGCGACATGTCTTTCTACCAATTCTTCACCGACCTCATCGGTCTCTGGGACTCGGTTTCCTTTGGCGATGCCAACTTCACTCGCGTTGTCATGATCGTCGCCAACGCCGGCGGCATGGGCGGCGTCTTCGAGGGAGAGCACGGTATGGCAGTCGACTTCCGCAGGCTGGTCTGGAATGACTACAGTGACAATTTGCGAGGTATGCCTCCGATGAACGTGCCTAGCTGGCTGCTCGGTTGGAGGGATGAAGATGTGGATATGCTCGAGCACTACTGCCGCTACCTTGCTGGCGCAGCCGAGATCCCAGCGGCAAGGCAGACGATCGCTTGGCAGATTGCTGCTCATCATATTGGTGCGGCACTTGGCTCGCTGGCCAGCGAAGAAGGTGAAACGGTCGGAAAGAATAAGGAGTCGTCAACGAAGAGGATCGAGTCGATCTTGAAGTCGCTACTTGCAGCACGAGGCAAAAGCTTGGTGCGTGAGCTGTTGGTCGCTTCGGCCCCCCCGAACAGCACATCCGAGCAAGACATTCAGCGTGTCCTCACGCGACTGAGCCTTTAGACTACTCAACGTATAGATCACACGCAAATCCACACATCACATTCGCACGCTGCGGAGCCCACAAACCCACTAAGGCATTTTGAAGCGAGATCTGCTGAGAGTACGGTACAAATACATGAGTTTGATGTAAAGTAATGTTGAAACCCGCGGACTGAAGTTTGCAGGACTGGGGTTTGGTATTCATTGTTCGACGTTGTTACGAGGGCTGAACAGAGGATCTCGCTGACCCTGCTCTGGACGCTGCAGCACCACCTTTGGGCTTGCCTTTGCCTTTGGCTCCACCCTTGCCACCTGCACCGCCTTTGCCTTTGCCTTTCTTGCTCGCCTTCCCCTCGTTGATGCCGTCTTCGTCATCGTCCAAATCATCCAAGTCGGCGCCCTGAGCCGGCCCATCGGCATTCGATGTCGGTGGAGGCAGATTGTCAGTCTGCAGAGCACCCGCACGCTCGGCTGCTTCTTCGACACCACCAACACGTCTTGCTTCTGTGACGACCTTGTCTGCATACAGAAGCTGCTCCATACGGCCGAGTTTCTTGGCTTCGACGTCTTTGCGGAGAGCATGGCGGAAATCTTCGAGCTTGACACGGAGTCGGTGAGGCGCTCGCGGTGGCAGTGTCTGAGGCACTGGTCCGCCGTTCGCCATAGCAGCCGAGTCCTCTAATGTGGCTCCGAAAGCGCTCGAGCTGTTCGAGATGGAGCTGGTCCCTAATCCCAGTGCGTAAGGGCTGGGTCGTGCACGGCAGCACAGGTCGGTGATGAAGTCTACTGTCATTTCTTCCATCAGCATGACCGAGTCTGGATCCGGGTTGGGCGAGTCTCCATATGCATACATCAGATTACGCAAGTCGCGTGCGAACAGGTTGCGGTGGTTGAACGGCCGTCGTCCACGTACTTGTGCGGCAGCTGCGGGCGGCAAGCCCGAAGCAGCTGATGAGGAAAGAACACCTGAAGACAGCGCCAAAGCCGGATGGACAAACGGCACAGCTGCCGCGTCATTAATATGCGCTCCTCGGCCCCCTCCTCTGGCCGGCTGTAAGGATGATGCTCCAGCTGCTGCAGCTATTGTTGCGGCGGGTCCTTGAGGATGAAGTGACGAGCCTTGCCTCTGGCGAGCACCTCCACGCTGAACGGTTCGCGTCGGCGTCGGAGGCATATCGACGGCGTGCGCAGCCCGAGCAGCTGACAGGAGATGGCGGGGGTAATGCGATGTAGCGCCTCAGCGGTAATCCATGCTGATTCCGGCAGAGAAGAAAGAGCAGGATGTTGCAAAGTTTGATGGATGTCGAGGTCACCAGAAACCCGAAGGTGTTGGTTGAATGCCCTTACCACTCTTTGCGGATTTCGGAACTCGGTCGAGCTGGCAATCTCGTTGATTCGGACGGGAGAGCAAAACGGTGCGCAATGACGGTTGCGCGCGCCCACCTCGCACGACCTCTGCATTTACTCTTGCGCCTTGAGCCGACTCAGCCAATTTTTTAGCCGCGGAGGCCAAGCCAAAAAAAAAAAAAAAAAAAAAAAGCGCGCAGGCCAAAATCCAAAAGTGCCACTTTCAGGGTCCACTCGGTTTTTTTTTTTTGTGTTGCGCAGCGCAAGATAACGCAGCCGAACCTTGACCCTGCATGGCCAATTCACTTATCGAGCTCCTTTATACTTAGCCAGCCGATCTTGTCACTTAATGCAAAGATGTCACAGGTCAGCTACAACTCAGCTGGTGTCAGGACGCTTGTATGCCAATGGATGCATAGCAGAGATGTGCTTCCGCATGTATGTGACTCTGCATGTGGGTGTGGGTGCTTTGTGACTTTCCGCAAATGTAAGTTAACATCGAGGAGCGGTGTGGCTTGTGAGTTGAGCTGGTCAAAGCGTTGATTAGCCATTTGACAGGTCTGGCTCGAGCGTCGGCTACGCCCTGTCCTCTGCTTCCCGAACCTAGTCAGATCAGTTCGTCAACAGAGGAAAGCGCCCCTTTCTCGTTGAAAGAGCTGAGTTGGGCTCCAGGCAAGCAGATTCATTTTGTTGTCTCCGCACTTGCGGCTTCATCTCTCTCTTTCATCCTCACCTCCGCAGTTCTCGATCTCTCTTTGCGCATACATTATAAACCTCACAGTCTCAAAAGCATCATCAGATCCATCAACTCCTCCGCGGCACCTTTTCGATATCGTCCCGGCTTTCACTGCGGCTGACTCTGACATAATGACCCCAGTCACGCTTGCAAAACACGATCTGGAGCTGCACTGGATCAACGCCTCTCAGGCTGGTCCGGTCAACATCGACAATTGGAATCACCGAAACTTTCAAGTCTTTAGGATCGCGGCTGGTCAAAGTCGAGTTGTCTCGCGCTCCAGCTCTGTCGAGAAAACTTCTCTCGTCAACGACCTCTCCAAAGAAATTTACTTTCCTTTTGCCAAGGTGGTCTCACGCGAGCACGCCATCATTGAATGGGTGGAAGGCCGACCGGTCGTAAGGGACCTTGGATCGACGCATGGCACATTTGTCAGCCCTCGTCAAGCCATCTTTCAAACTTCCGGAGAGGTTGCAATTCGGGATCCACTCGCTCCCCTCCATGAAGTATTCGGCAGAGGCATCCTGCAACTCGGGGACGGCGACTTGCTCCAATTTGGAAAGAGCTGCAGTCGTGCGGGCATTCAACACGAGCCGGTCAGATGCTATGTGCAGTTCGTCCAGCCAGTTTCCTCGCGCCCTTTTAAGGTTGTCGCGGCCCAAGGCCAGCTCTTTTCCATCACCGACGACTTGCTCGACTCCGAGTCGGATGTCATGAGCATCGACGCCGAGACATTCCATGGAAGCTCACAGCTTCCTTCTCTGCTCAAAGGACCCATCGCACGTCGTCCGACCCAGACAACCATCGTGGATCTATCAGGCGATGACAATGATGAGGTTGTTGACCCAACTTCTCCAGGCTCGACCGACATCAGGAGACCCGCATCGTTGAGTCCTGTGACGGAGCCCCATTTGATCGGAAACGTGACGCCCTCGCCACCTCCGCGAATGCCGGCCTTCTCTCTCTCGGACTCTGAGGAAGGTTTCATCGACTCGGATCACCATTCCGAAACCGAGGACTCGGAGAACTCAGATTCCAGTAGTAGCGAATCCGAATGCAGCCTTGGCCTGTTCGAGCGCCCTCCCTCGCGCGACGAGATGGACGAAGCCGCCAACGAGAAGACCGAGTTGGACCTCGAAGCTCGGGAAGCTCGAAGTCAAGGAGACCTTTACATGTTGGATTACCGAGAAGGTCTCAAAGAATCTACTGCAGCTGTCGATTTGGGTCTTAAGGTTCCGATGGACGTCAAGGTTGGCGAGTCTACGGTACTCGCGCCAGTCAAACCTCCGCAGACACCTCAAAGTGAAGCAGACACGGTCTCTGGCCCAGCGGCAGGGACTACGTCCGTCAATGAGGACGAGGAAAGCCCCGCGCACGTACGAGTTGAGGCTGATGAAGAAGCTGCCTCGGCTGGCAGCTCGACTCCAGACGCTGCAGAGCCCACTGAAGCTCAGGACGCCCTTCAAGCTATGGCAGCAGAGATCGATCAGCACATTCCGACCACTACGAAGAGGAGCGCTGTTAGCACGGCCACCGCAAACAGGCCATTTGAACCGTCTTCGACCCAGAAGCGCAAGCTGGAGCAGGCTGGATTCGACAGCACCGAAGCTGCTGACAGCAGTGACGCTGCGTCCAGCGATGAAGGGATCAGCTCCGAAGAGTCTTCTGCTTCGGTCGCCTCCACCCCTTGCTCATCCGCTGCCAGCTCGACAACGTCGACCAAGAAGAGGCGCGTCGAAGCGTCGAAAACACGCCTTCTCAACGACTTGGCACGTTATCGTCAAGCGTCGTCTCGCAGGAAGGCTCTTCGATCTTTTGTCGGTAAGGCCATCTATACCACCGGCCTCCTCACTGTTGGCTTTTTCACCGGCTCGCTTTTCACTTTCAAGAGCATGATGAGCGCTGCCGCTGCCGCGAATGCTTCTGGTCCTGGTCCGCAGTGATGTTCACATTCAAGCAGAAAACACTCCGTCTTTCTTTCCGTCGTCCACACAAAGCTGCCAATATCGTCTCGTAACTCCAGATTTGCCGCTCAGTCCGTTGTCCAAGCTACGTCTCTTTCACTTGAAGACATTCTGTTGCGTAGTCCCTTGTCATGTTTGCAATTCATAGCCCATTTCATTGACTTTGCCGTGAGTTCCGAGGTGGTGGAGGAGCCGTGTGACAAAGGGAAAGGGTAACAGAGAGCGGACGTACATAAGCGCACTCTTGAATTGAAAATGAACAGCACCTTTTGCCGATAGGAACAGATGTGTCCATGTATAGATCTGCTGAACACCATGCAAGCCACATGAAGAGGGAAGAAGTTCTCGTGTCAAGTTGCGCGCGACAAGTGAGCATCATGAGTACAGCACTGACCTAGCATCAGTTTGAAGTTTAGGGGGACGGAAGTCCTCCTCGGAAGCCTTACGAATGCTTCCAGGGATGCCTGACATCCATTCCTTCTCCCCTGTCATCAAGTACAAGTCTCCATCTCTCCTGTGTTATGGGCACAGCATCACTGGCCGTCTGTGCTAGTCTCACTTGTATCTTCGGGTTGCATTTCCAGATGGTAGTAGAGTACAAGCAAGCAGTATATAATGCAGTGTGTGGCTTACCCTTACAACAAGTGAACAAAATCGGGGATATAGCTCAGTGGTAGAGCGTCTCGTTTGCAATCTACAAACGATCCAAATCTCGAGAAGGTCTGGGGTTCAATCCCCCATGTCTCCAAGTTCTTCTTTTTTCGATTTTTAAATACATTTTGGTGGACGTCGATTTTTTTGCACTTTTTGACACGACCGTTTTTTGCTGCCTTTTTGCTAAGCTTTATACCTGGCTTTGCGCAAATCCAAGACCAAAATATGACGGGTTGTTTCGAAGCTAGCTGTTGCTGGCGAGACTGCATGTGGCTGCATGGATCCGCCGAGTGTTGCTGTGTTCGTGCGCGACGGTCTTACAGACTTCTGGGATGCAGAATGATTCTTACACCATACCGGCTACGTCGCCCTCGATTGCACAACTGAAGGTGTTGAGCGAGACGGTACAGAGCAAGGGAGCGTTCAAAGACGCTCTACCACTGAGCTGCGGCCCCAGGTTGTTCTGATGGCGACGATGTCGTTACAGGTGCGCTCGGTAGGTCGAGACGTACCTGACCATATAAGGGTTCGTACCGACGTGAAGCCGAATTCCGCGTGTAAAACGTGTCGAAATGATACCGTTCGATGCTCCCTTCGGTCGCACCACCTCTCTGTTGGTGTCATGGATATGGTCGAGAAGCAAGATTCCACAAAACTTCGTTGCTACGATGTCAATCAAGCGTTTGGCAGAGGATCTTCGAAAGGGGGGATTGGGTTCCAAAATGGCCTGCCTATCCGTCGCTCTCGGACCTCTTCTGCTAGAAGACTTGACTTGCGCACCCTCTCGACACTCTTCTTCTGCCCTTCATCTGCTTCTCCAACCCTCTACCGGCTTCCCAACGCCTTATGCTCAGGACACACGCAGGTTCTAGACGATGATGGGCTTTCACACGTCACCGATCACTTGCACAGGCACCGATGCTCTTTTGACGGGTGCAAACTCGCTCCCCCTTGGACACGAATTATCTCCTCGTCACCATCTCTCCCTAATCTACCTCACTCATCTGTTCTCCACCGCATATCGACATATCCAATCCCATCATGGCTGGAAACTCTTCCCAACCTCCTGATGTCGACTCGACCCTGCAAAAACCCAACAAGTCCAGCGAACCCGAAGGCGTCAGACTAGCCGCGGCCACTCACCTGCTCAACCACATGCATCCCTCAGTCAGGCAGGCAGCAAAGTACACGTTTGATCAGCTTCCGCCATACAAGCGCCCTCAAAAGAACTTCCAAGAGCGACTTGACCCTGGCACAGTTCGATTCGGCGTTCACCCGAAAGTCAAACTCAACGATCCGACAGCAAAACGTAATGCAGGCATCGACATTCGTGATCAGATCGAAGTCTATCACCCGGATGCCGAAATCCTAGGGGTTATTTTCACCAAGAGAGGAAAGCAGAATGTCATGGACGTTGCTTGGTCTAACTTCATCGCCTGGTCCCCTGCTCATCAACTCACTATCGATGGGCTTCCCCTCCATTTCGTCTCCTCCAGCTCCAACATCAACAAAAACTGGATTACCATCAAAGTCTGCGACGCCAACCCGGCTCAGTTTAACTCCACATGCGCGGGCCTCATCGATTTCTTCAAACCACATCAAATACTCGACTTCTGGTTCATGCAATACTACAAGCTCAATGACCCCGCCAAAAAGCTAATGTACATGGGGGACATCTACGTTCTCCTCGAAATTGACATGACGGTAGGGAAATCATCACAGTTGCATCACGCCACGCAGATTGCAGAGCGTTTCCCTGGCTACTTCACCTTTGGGTCCACCATTCTGAAGCTCGAGTATCAAGCTCGCTTTGATCACTGTAACTATTGCAGACAGACCAGCTATGATGCCGACTTCCACACATACGACCAATGCCACTCTCGCCTATGTGGAATCTGTCAAGAACCCGGTCACACAAGAAAGTTCGGTCAGCGCGACCCCACATTCAAATTTGAGAGAACATCCGTTCCGTCGAACTACGGATGAATGACGCCATAAGATCACCATCCGCTTCCTGGGCTTTCATTTCGCAGATCTTTTGCGAAGTCACATTCGCGCAAATTCGGTCTGTCTTCAGCAGTAGCCCAGCTTTTTCCCATGGCCATTCGGAGACCGCCGAGAAGCGGTCGAGTGTGAGAAACGAGCTCATGTCATGTGACGGCAAAGAAGGAGTGAAGCTGGATGACGTGGTGTTGACTTTCGTGTCTTCGCAGGAAGGGTCCGTTAGAACCTGCAACAGCTGCATGTACTCTAATCTGAACTCGCTCAGATCCTTATTCGCTCTCTTTGTCTTTCTGCTGCGCCACGACCCTTTGTGTCTGCATGATTGGCGTTGATGAGATTGTGACAGCTGCATTGATCCACCCTGGGCTCACTTTTCTGCACACAAGACTCAGCGCACTCGTGCGCTCAGACCGTCTTGGCCAATGCAGGGTCGTGGACGAAGAGAATCGCTTGTGCACATTGTGGCTAGTGTGGTATAAGTACATGGTCGCGAACTCTTTTCCCGCTCATCCGCACCATCATCATCTTCTCACCATCCCCCTCATCTCCCCCTTGAATCTCGACAAATCCGTCAACTTGCAACGATGGACGAGCCTTCTGCAAACATCTATCACGTGCTGTACAAGCGCGGCAAAGAGCCTTACATGGATGGCGAGGATCTCCATGTCGAGATCAATACAAACGGAATTCCTCCTGGCGGTGTCCGATGGAAGTTCAGCACTCGCTACCGCATCAGCAAGCCCAGCTACCGAAACGTCCTGCTCCAGAGCATCCTGGAGATGTGCAAGAAGCACAAAGTCACTCCTCTCGAGATCCGTCATCCTCGTGCCCAAGGGGGAAATGAGTTTGTCGATGTGGTCTTCGCCAACGGTGACGACGTGTACAAGATCTATGAGGAAGGGATTTCTTTCGACTTCTTTGGAACCGAACCAGAGCTCGAGGACAGAGCAACCGCAGTCCGAGAGCACGTAGCTTTGTGCATTCAGACGCTACCCTCGAATGCCGATCTCGACGACGTCCTCAGGGCCCTGCAAACCAGCCCTAGCATCCGCCGAGCCGGTCAGATCATTGACGTGTTGTCGGTTCACTCGCGTGAGACCAACATCTTCAATGGTAGGATCCTCGTGCTCCTTGAGCTGCACAAGCAGGATAGTGTCGTCCCCCTTTCGGTTCGCGCTTCTATCCCAGGCTGGTTCATCTACAACAACAAAGCCTATCTCGTTCGTTTTGCCGACCGTCCAGCTTGGTGCTTCCACTGCCGATACGACGAGGACGCTTCCTTCCATAGCATTTTTACCTGTCCCGCCGCACCATGCGACACTTGCAAGCGGAATGGACATGCCTCGAACAAGTGCCCCAAACGTCAAGCTCAGGTAGCCAAGAAGGGCAGGCAGGAGCGAAAGGAATCAAGCGATGATGAGGACGATGACGATGCGGATGTCACGCCCAGGGGGGCGTCGAACGGAGATCGCGCTTCGATGGAGAGGCGATTTGCTGAGCTTGGCATCCGTGGAGAGAGCCAGGAGGCCGAGGAGCTGGCTAGGGACTTTGGCGTGCTGGCATTGTCGGAGGACGGTAGCTGCAATTAGAGGGGGGCGATGTTCTTTGGAGGTCATCCCTCATGGTTGCGCGCTCGTTATGCAGAAATAGGTCACGTATAGCTCGCATGAAAGCAGTAATAGTCCGACATTGCACGTTCAGGAGGTTTGTGGACTTCGTTGCAATGCTGCCATATGATGCTTGACGTGATGTGAAAGCTCGTCTGAAGAAGGATGCGAAGACCGTTGCATGAATGGGTCTGAAGCTGGGCTGCCACTCATCGCTCGATCGCTGGCTGCATTCAGCCTCTTGCTTGCGGTCATTGATGTGAGGACTGATCTTGATCGTACTGTAGATCTGGAAACTGGTGTTGGCGAAGAAGTCGTGCTTTGTGGATCGGTCGGCAGACGCTTTGGCGGCTTCTTTGAGCTTCCTCTTTCGGGTGCGATGATGTTTCCCACCGAAAGTCTCTGGAACTGATCCGTGTCCAGTACGTGATCTAGCATATCGCCCATTTTGAACGATCTCGAGTTTGGCAACGGCGAAGTGGAGTGTGTTTCCTGCCGTAAAGGGGTATGGTCGATCTTGCCGAAGACGTCCTGATCGGCATTGCTGGAGGCAGTGGGTGTATGCGCTTCGTTCTGTAGCCCGCCTGAAGGTACCGGTGAGACAAGATGAGGGAGTTGAGGAGGGTGGGTGGCTGTAGGTGTGTCGTGAAAGAGGCGGCGCGACGAGGGCTGATGGAAAGGGCTACCTTCGATGCTGCTAGTGCTGATGCTGGTGGGGAGGTCCATCATGATTGGGCGATCTTGGTGTTGATTTGCGGTGGACGAGGTTGGCGGGCAAGGGGGTGATTCTGACGGAGAGCGGCTTGTGGAGGCGCGAGATGTGGATGCTGTTATCAATGGGGGTGAAGATAGAGCCATGTCGTCCATGCTGCTGCGCAAACCATCTGATGCATCGATGCGATCCATTTTGTAGTGTGCCAAGTCGAAAGTGTCGGATGATCCGATAGCGTGAGAATTGGTCGGGAGCTGCCTGATGTTGTTTCGAGAGTAATGTATGACTACCTTTCCAGCAAGTTGTATCGAAGATGTTGAGGGTGAGGATGAGAATGAGGTGTGATGGGGAAGATCCACAATGCAGTCAAGTGGTCAACGGTCGAGAATGAGTGAGGGGACGAACAATGCATCCGGAAAGGCAAAAGCATTGACAGCAGCGGCGCTTTGGAAACATCAACCTGCGCTCTGTAAGTTGCATACTGAGCTGCTGCGCTAGCATTGCAACGCATGCAACCGATCGAGCTTGCAGCAATTCCACAATCGTTCTTCTGAACGCCTTTGAAGCAACTGCTCAGCGTCAAGGAGCGAGACTGTCGTGTTTGCATGCAGGGTTCAAGTTCAAGTGCTTCGGTGTCGGATGCAAGCGTGCAGATGGAGCAGTCCGAATTTCCTGAACGCTCAAAACTCTCTCTCATCTCTCTGTTTGTTGCCAAATACTGTAAGCGACTGCTGGCAGAACTTGGCGCTACGGTACAGAACGTCGCTTGTTTGAGAATCCTACACTCACGCTCAACAGCTCATGCAGACATGCGCGACCTTGCAGCATTGCCCTTTCCCTCATGTGCATTTGGTGCACAAACCAGGCACGTCGCGTGCTTCGCTCGGAGAACAACACTCTCCAACCTCAGCGAATTTGTGGCTTTTTGATGGAAATTAAGACTCGTGTTTGATTTGCGCTGTCACTTGCCCGATCCCGATCCACATGCGCCTCAGAAGGAGAAGCTTGGACCCTGAATCTTCTGGTCTTTGGTGCAGGGATTCTCTTTCCGACGTTGACAGCCGTACTTCCATCAAGGCTCCTGGTCACTACGCCATGACAACCATACAAGGAGTGGAGGCCGAAGATGATCCTTTTCTATCCCTACTGCGGAGTCGTGCACTACAGGATCGGGAGCTCATGTCGATTCCCGTCCAACAGAGTTCGCAGAATACACCAGAATGGCCAGCACGATTAGACAAGCCGCCTTCCGTCGAGGAGTTCCAACAAATCATCGAAAGACATGTGCCAGTAATGATCGAGGGCTGTATGACGGATCGAACAGGTGTCTCCAAATGGAAGGACACTGGCTATCTTGCGTCATGTATGGGCGACCGTAAGGTGTCTGTCGCGATAACTCCAGACGGCCGGGCTGACGACCTCGTAAAGCACCCCGAGACTGGTCGCACTGTCTTTGCACTCCCGCTAGAGGAGACAATGGCCTTCTCGGAACTACTGGAGCGGCTATCGAAGCAGGCACAAGGCAAAAGCGATACGATCTCTTACCTACAATCACAAAACTCAAACCTCAGCGTCACCGAGTATGGCGATCTATCGCCTCTCCTACACGATCTCGAGCTGCAGACAGAGGCGTCCAGTTTGGGCCGTAGTGACCTCGACTGGGCAACACAGGCAATCGGTCAGCCTCCTGAGGCAACCAACATTTGGATTGGTACTTCGGCATCACGCACCTCGATGCATCGTGATTATTACGAGAACCTCTTTACAGTCGTTCGAGGCTGGAAAGAGTTCACTGTCTTCCCACCGAACGAAGGCTGCTTTCTCTGCGATGATCCAGAGGTTGAGTATCCGGTGTACAAGTACGTGCGAGACTCTGAAGCACAAACAGAGAACAGGGAGCTGCTACAACTTCAACAGGACGAGACTCAACGACCAACCAGGTGGATCCCGATCGACCCGACACTGCCAAAGCATTCAGACCGCAATGCACCTTACGTCCATCGCGACTGTTCAATACAGCCAGGGGAGAGACAATGCGTCCGTCCGCACAGCGAACAAACAAAGTACGGCTACGCCTTGCCTCCTCTCAAGATCCGAGTTCACGAAGGCGAAACCCTCTATTTGCCAAGTGGTTGGTTCCATCATGTGGCGCAACAGCAAGATCGACAGCTTGTCTTACTGGATGGCAGCCAAAGCATCGACCGGGGCCTCTGCTTGTGCATCAATTGGTGGTACGAGATCTCGGATGATATGGCGTTGCGACTGGAAGACATGGATCTTACCGTTCCATCATAGGTGCTCACCTGAGCCAGATGGTGGATAGAATAATGCTTTGTCAGCAGACCAACCTTCAAAGCAGATGCTGCGTGAATTTTTACGAAAAACTTCTCTGCAGGCATCATCTTCAACTGCCCAACCAAGTCATCGCTGGTCACCACATCGGCTTTTCTGAGAGGTAACGTCGACGATTGCGGAGCCGTCAAGGTAACAGAGGGTGACTCTCATGTGCATACTGCGTTCTCCTGTCGAATGGGAATGCGGGGAAAACGTAAGACAGAGCTCAAAAAATACGCGCCCCGCCCTGCCACTGATAACCGCCTCCGTTCGGAAGCCGAACAACGAGACTGCGCTTCCGCTCTTCTGCCGATCTTCCCCACAGCCGCGGTTGCCATACAGCATCCGCGCTCATGGGTGACACGACGACGCATCGGCAACTGATGCTTCGTGCTCCATATAGCATCTGTGTCGATCAACGACTGTCGGGTTGTCACTCAGTCCGGATCCGCATGATCGTGAGCGATATGTGCTGGTTGCCAACCAGGCCATTGTTCAGCGTTCCAAGACTTTGCTCCGAGACATATGGGCTCCAGTGCACCAATGCAATCTAAGTCCGAACACGAGCCGCGCCCTGATAGACATCGAAATGAGCTGTGAGACCACCATCTCCGATAGCGAGCGGTGGCCTTTTAATCTGGTATCTCTTTTGTATTTGCACGCTGACTTGCAATGTGAACCTCTCACTCGGCTAAGCACAGATCTCGGCTGCAGAGGTATGCGTTTGATTTTGTGGATGCTGGCTATACATGTCTCCGCTTTTTGTGACGTTTGACTTGGAGCTCTCCACTCCACACAGCAGCAGCCCAGGTGAGACGGATATTGAACAAGGCTCCATGGCTGCAGCCTGAGTTTCACATGCCCGCTCGAGCCACATTTGACGTATGAAATTGATTTCTGTTTATGCTGAGCTTCAAATCGTGGCATCATCGGATTCATGCTATCATGCCGTAGCGAGCCTCCTTGTCTGATGCTTATACGCTCAGGAGTGGAGTCAGTTAGCATTCTAGCCTAGATCTGTGAGCGAAGCGTTCCATACTCGGGCGTCCAGCGCCGATGGTGGGTTGAGCAAGATACAATGCCGAGTCGATAAGGAGCAATAGTGCTAAATTCGTGTGCACACGTTTGCGAGCTTTGAGCAAGAATGACAGCTTGGATGCGATCAGACATCAGATGATCAGGCAATGGGAGGTGATGGTAACAGTGTTGTGGCACCGTTCTTAAAGCAAGGCTTGTCAATGGGAGCGACAATGCAGCGGCGGCTCCCGCTAAGATCCTATGAACAGCAACCGCTGGCGCCATAATGACGATCCAGTACCGTTCCGATGGGGCCCCAAGCACCAGCAACTCAAAAGCTTTACTCGCTCCGCATCACACGCGCGCCAAGCGAGGTGCGTCAAGACATGGTTGCCGAGACTTGCCCTCTGTCCCTCCACGCAACTAGCACTCTCTTGATCCTCCAAAGACTGCACGGATTCCTCTCGGGCCACCAAAATGTCATGAACGAGTGCCTCTAGGCCGTCTCGTGCAGGGCAGTCCTCCAGACGACGTTTGGACCGCCAAGTACATTTCAAACTTCTTCTTGTGCACTCTGAGACTGCGTTCCTCACTCTCCGCTGCACTTTCGCCGCGACATATATACATCTCCTCTTGCCTGCACGGTGGCGCAGACTTAGTACACTCACCTCGACATCATCTCCCCCCTGTCAGCAGCGTAACTCACGAAAATATCGTTGCTCCGACTTCATTCTCTTCGGCAAACCCAGCAAACATCAATTTTGAGGTCAATCCTTCAGTGGTCCTGACTTTCCAACACTGAACCCGGTGATACAGCTTACATTGGATATCACCAGTATACAAAATGGTTGTCGAAATTGGTCAGAAGGACATTGAGATCCAACCCGGCTATGTCGGTAAGTGTCACACCCTCCCTTTTCCGTCGCATACACTTGTTCGGAATCTATAGAGCTTCGACGACGCTACTTCGACGTCCTCTTGTCTCTGTGGGTAGCGAAAAGAGCAACGACAGATGCATCAGCTCAAGTCAGCGAAATCATGAGCAAGCGCGAGATACAAGGCTCACTGGGCATCGACTAACTGACGATATTCGACTCCATCTTCATTTTCCATTATTGCAGGCAACTTGACGGCCGAACAGGAGGAGAAGCTTCAAGAGCTGTGGATGAAATTCTTTGAAACTTGCGGTAATGCTTCAGACGATGACGCTAACATGCAGGCCAAGGGCAAAGGCGGCGATCTTGGTGGTTGGGACGAGGGCAAGTCTGGCCCAGACAATAGCATTCCCAAGGACGATAAGGCCAAGGATGAGCTGAAGGCTCGCGAAGAACAAGCTGCCCTGGACGAGCTTCTCAACACGTATGGCGCAGGGGCACTTCGAAACACCTTCTGGAAGTTCGTAAAGATGGACAATCCCGACACCGACGTCTTGCGTTTCCTTCGAGCTCGTAAGTGGGACGTCTCGCGTGCCTTTGCCATGATGGCTGGTTGCATGAAGTGGCGTCTCGACAACAATGTCGAGGAGCTCGCCGAGAACGGTGATCTCGGAAACAAGAATATCGAGAAGTTCCTGGACCAGCAGCGCAGTGGCAAGACATATGCCATGGGTACCACCGATAACGAACAGCCCATTTGCTACATTCATGTCAAGAAGCATCTTACTTGGGGCCAGCCTGGTGCTTCCATGTCCAAATACGTCATCTACGCCATGGAGTCGTTCCGCCTGCTCATGCAGCCTCCCAACGACAAGGTGGTGCTTCTCTTCGACTTGACTGGCTTCGGTCTCAAGAACATGGACTGGAACTGTATTCTCTTCATCGTCAAGTGTCTCGAGGCGTTCTACCCTGAATCGCTTGGCACTCTCTACATTCACAATGCTCCTTGGATCTTCAGCGGTATCTGGAAGCTCCTCGGTCCCATGCTCGACCCCGTCGTACGAAGCAAGGTCAAATTCACCAAGAAGCCCGAGGACCTCGACAGTGTACCCAAGGAGCGTCTCCTCTCCAACATGGGCGGCAACAACGTCAGCGAGTTTGAGTTCATCGAGCCCGAGGAGGGCGAGAACGACATGACCAAGGACGAGGAGGGCAAGAAGCGCACATGGGACAACTACATGAAGTGTGCCAAGGAATACGAGGACATCACGCGCAAGTGGTGCGAGACCAAGGGCAAGGACAAGAGCGTGGTACAGCAGCGTGAGCTTCTCGTCAAGAAGCTTCGCGTGGCGCAGTACGAGCACGAGCCGTACTTCCGTGGTAAGACCGTCTACCACCGTAACGGTACCCTCGATGGCCAGGGTATCGTCACCTGGGAGTATAAGCAGAAGGATGGTGAGACCATCCGACATGTCGTCGGCCGTCGGGCCTGCGTTGCGACGCTCAAAAAGGAGATTGCCGAGATTGAGGGTGGCGCTGATCCCGCTGAGGCCGAGAAGAAGGTTACCGAGGACGTTGACAAGGAAGGCGAAGCTGCCGGTGCCGCTGCTGGTGCTGGCGCCGCCGCCGCCGCCGTCGCTGCTGATGACGATGACAACGACGCCTTCCACGAGGCACCAGTCGCGTCGCAAGCAGCCGCCAAGAAGGCCGTTGATGCCGACACTGAGAAAGTCATTTCCCACGACGAAGCTGCTGCCAAGGCTGCCACACCCGAGCAATCTGACAGCACAGACAGCACGCTCGCCAGTGGCAAGGGTGACGCGCCCGCCTCCAAGCGAGCCCAAAGTGGTCCCATTTCCGAAAAGGTCGGCGGCACCGATTACAAGACTGAAGATGCCTCGGATCGCAACAGCATCAAGAAGAGTGGCAGCATCAAGTCGATCAAGTCGCCCTTCGCCAAGCTCAAGCAGGCCGTCAGCCCCGGCAAAGCCTGAATGCACGAATTTGGAATCGCCATCGTATAGCTTCTGCTCTGTTTAGTTTGCTTCTCGCTAATTTGTCAAGCTAGTATAGTTGTGTTGTTCAATATCCCGATACCTTTGTATGCCGATTCTTTTCCCAGATCTGACAGCAAGAGTGCGATTCAGTCTGGCACAGCGAGCGTCTTGCTATTGCCTTATCGTTGATTGGCTGTCCTGCTGATGGGGGAAGGCAACGAAGGAAGCACGTTATCGAAATCATCTGCTTGTGCTGGTCACCTGAAAGGTCGTCCCAACTGAGATTTAAGGTTATCAGCCTACATTCCGTTCTTTTCCAAGATCGACACAGTGATCCCCGGCAAGCACAGGACTGGTGAGGAGTCTAATGTCAAGGTTCGGATTGGACGAGGTGGTGAGCACATTTTAGGTTGTGATGACCCAAAGGGTCCTCCTGTGAGCTTGTGATTTTCATTTCGGCAATTTGCATTCGCCATCCCCACTTGGCCTGTCTCCGCAGATTTCCCGATTGCCGTAACTTTACTTCGGGAAGTTGGCCATGTTTGACAGCCGCTCTCGTCCAACACTTCTCCCAAGCAGATCGCAGGCAACACTGCAGTTCAGTGCCTTGTCACTCTTGTGCGCCTTCCTGATTTGCAGCATAGAGCCGCACCAGAAGGAGTATGGCCGTCAAGACGGGACGGCCGGCAAGGTCGCCTTGGCCGACCCTGCTGGTCAGACCAAAGACTGCTCCTTGTGTCGCAAGACCTACTCCTTCTCCAACAAAGGAGGGTGCAGGGAGCATAGTCAGCTTGCGGAGAGGAAACAAGGCGCCTACTCTTCTTATCACTCGACAGTCAGCCTGGCGCTCCTCAAAAAGCTTCGTGGCTCCATCGGATCATTCTTCTCGACTGCAACGTCTCCATTATTCCCTGTTCAACCATAGACACTTGCTGAACGGTCATACACACAAGATGGCGCCAGTAGCACTTTCTCCAAGAGCAACACCAGCTATTCCTGCTGGAAAGCTGAATGGCGCAAAAGCGGAAGCGAAGAAAGATAATCAGGTCAAATTTGCTTCCTTCAATGTGACCGACCAGGTCTTCTTCCGCTCCGCGGACAAGTCTTGCTTCGCTGTTGTCAACCTCAAGCCGATTGTGCCAGGACACATCTTGGTCATCCCGTCCAAGCCATATCATAGACTTTCGGAAGTACCAGCAGATGTTGTGGCTTCCCTGTTTCAGAGCGTCCAAGAGATCTCTCGCGGTCTCGAGAAGGTCTTCGAGGCCGACGCCGTCACGGTTAGCGTTCAGGACGGCGAAGCTGCTGGCCAAACCGTCCCTCATCTTCACGTTCACATCCTTCCACGCAAGACGGGCGACATCCAGCCTAATGATCTCATCTACGAGCACCTCGAAAAGTGGGGCTTCGATATTCAAAAGCTTCTCAATAAGGCCAAGGACGATAATGCTAAATTCAAGGTGGATGCCGACGAGGACAGGAAACCAAGATCGAAACAGGCGATGAAGGAAGAAGCTAGCTTCCTTAGCTCTTTCTTCAGCGCGAATGGCAAGTTCGATCTCAAAATGCTGCAGACCTCGAGCAAGCGAGCTTCTGATGCTGTCGTTCCTGCTCAGCAGAAGCGCTCTCGCACTGACCGTCTTCCCGTCACATTGCTCAGTGGTTTCCTCGGCGCGGGCAAGACTACTCTGCTCGAACACATCCTCACATCTAGAGATCACGGCTTGCGCGTCGCCGTTGTGGTCAACGACATGGGAGCTCTCAACATCGACGCTTCCTTGATCACCAACCATCGAGTGACTCAAGCTGAGGAGAAGGTGGTCCAGATGCAAAACGGCTGCATCTGTTGCACTCTTCGTGGTGACTTGCTCGAAGAGGTCGCTGGTCTGGCGCAGAACCAAGACATTGACTACCTCCTCATCGAGAGCACGGGTATCTCTGAGCCCATGCAGGTTGCCGAGACCTTCTCGGAGGAATTTGCCGACATGTACGGTCAGATGGCAGAAGAGCTCGAGGACGAGATCAGGGCCGACCCTCAGAAGAAGCAGGAGCATGAGAAGATCGCCGCCATCCTTAAGCGAGGTGGTCTTCCCGCGGTAGCAAAGCTCGACACCTGTGTTACGGTTGTCGATGCAGTCAACCTCTTCAATGACTATAACACGACCGACTTCCTCGTCGATCGGCATAAGGACGATCACGATGTACCTGAAGAAGACGATCGCAACATCAGTGACCTTCAGACTGATCAACTCGAGTTCGCCAATGTCATCCTCATCAACAAGTGCGACCTTGTCAGCGCTGAAGAGGTCGACCGCATCCGCGCTTTCATCCGCCTCCTCAACCCCGATGCCAAGATCATTCCCACCACTCGCAGCCGTGTCTATCTCAAGGAGATTCTCAACACGAATCTTTTCAGCTACGAGAAGGCCGCTCTCGGTGCTGGGTGGCTCAAGAGTCTCAACGAGGAGATCAAGCCAGAGACGGAAGAGTACGGCATTGGCAGCTTCGTTTATCGTGCTCGCAGACCTTTCCATACTGCTCGGCTCTGGGAGACCATCCGGGAAGTGTTTGTTGTCATTCAGAGCGAGTATATCGACGATGGCGAGGATGAAGATGAGGACATGGACGGCGAGGACGATGCTGAGGAGGACGACGAGGAGATGGACGTCGAGGAAGTCGACGCAGAGGAATCTCAACCACAGCTCAACCCTCAAGCACGACTCGAAGCCAAAAACGCGAGCGAGACCTTCGGCCCTTTGCTTCGATCCAAAGGTTTCGTTTGGCTCGCAACACGTCCTCTCATGTTTGGCGAGTGGTCTCAGGCAGGTATCATGCTCACACTTCAAGGCGGAGCACGCTGGCGCTGCGAACTTGATGCCGAGATGTGGCCACAGGATATGGAGATTGTCGAAGCTATCAAGAAAGACTTCCAGGACCCTTGGGGTGACAGGAGGCAAGAGATTGTTCTCATCGGCAAGAGCATGCGTGAAGGCGGCGAGGAGCGATTGCGCGCAGCCTTGGACAGCTGTTTGCTTACCGATGAGGAGATGCAGCAGTTCGAAAGGATCATGAACGATTCGGAATTGGACAGTATCAAGGCCAAGGAAGCAGCGTTGCAGGAGATCTTCGAGGACGGCTTTGAGGATTGGCCTGACATGGAGGACCCGGAAGCTCACGAGGGCCACCAACATTAGACGTGATAGAATTGTTGCTCTGTACCATCCCATCTGCCATCCCAACAAAAGCATGTAGATCATTCTGCTCCATCTTCTCAACGCAGACACAGGTCTTGATTGTTTCTCTTCTCCTTTGCGTGATGGACAGCCTTTCATGGGGTCAATGCACGATTCCCATAGCGCATAGCAATGCTCACATGTGCTGTGACGAAGCGAGCCGGCTACTCCGAATGTAGATCAGGAGATCACACATCAACGTTCTATCTGAGTCAGAGGCGCATTTAGACGTCGTATCGGCAAGCATTAAGCTATTCTCTGCAAGCATGTGTAATCACCGGACTTTGGGTCGGCGAGTCCCGACGATGATCAACACCGCCACGATGATGTCGTTGCTACAGTATGACGAAGTGTCTTGCTGGAGGCTGAGCAGCTTTTGACATGATTGGTCGCACACACTGCGGCTTTATGGTGTCGCATCGGAGTTGCCATGACTCTGTGGGTCGTGTTTCCAAATTTGATCACAGGCGCAGGTCAAGCCGACGAAGTCGATCAATCTATGGCGGCTTCAGTGGAAGCGAGGTAGCGGACTTAGTGGTGCCTTCCACGTCAGCCATGCCTTCGCCCCGGAAGTGTGAATCAGGGACTGAGCGGATACGGAAGCAGAGACGGATGTACAGTAGTAGAGTTGCGACAAGCAAGCGCGTCGGCATCATTGTGCTTCTCAATGGCGCAACGTGGCCAAAATTGCAACACCCGATGTCACAAAACAAAGCCACATGCAGAGTGTGAGAGCTGCAGCGCTGCAGCACCGATGTTGATGATTTTGATTTTCGAGCAAGTTGCTAAAGTTGGGCGCGTGCTGCACGTACAGGTACTGTACCGAAGCAGAAGCACAAACTGACGTCATCCCGGCAAAAGTGGAGGAAAAACGTGGGGCAAGTCGGTACGAGCGATGCACGTCCCTTTTCGGTCAACTGTGACTGCAAAACAAGCTCTTGTGACAGCACCGAACAAGGATCAATTGCTAAACACGGTCTCGTTGTGTTGTGGCTTGAACACGCAGTTCCGGCCGCCTTCGATCATCGTGTGGCTGACCCTGCGTCTAGTTTTACTGTGGCCAAGCCCATGCAGTGACGTTATCACAAAGCCGTGCGTGAAGGAGGTCAAGATCATGGCTTGCTGCCGTTGCTGTCTGTCGTGATGGCATACCGCAGCTCTGGCTTCCCTAGGGCTGCAAAGTCGGCCTCGCTTTCGGCTTGTTGTAAGGGTCTGGAGCGTCACTAAGAGCAGTAGCGAAAAGAAAGGGTCCTTTCGCCACTCTTGCGACCCAACACGAGGCCTGTGAAGATGACGTCAAGTACGTGCTATACAGCATGATCAATGATCCGACTTGCTTTCAGTCTAGGCTCAGTCGCAGAGCGTGAGCGCTCCGAGCAAACTGCTAAACCGAGGCGTGGACGAGGCTGATGTGACCAAAGGATTCACCACTGGCTTTCCGGTTGCTATACCGAGTGCCAATTTCGGCATTCGCCTGAAGCGGAAACAGGATTCCGAACGGATGCCGGTGGAGACAGGCGGACAAGTTGGCAGGGCAGGCTGTGCTCGATCTAGAGAAAGTTGAGACTACGTGCAATGATGCTTGTGCTTGGGCTGACGCCGCTCAAATGCACTGTGACGGTGGATTGGGAGGCTTCACATTACGCAGCGCTAGGACCATTTGAAAGCGGAGTTCAAGACTAGATGCTGTCACACGTTGGAAGTTGGAGCAGCAGGCATGCGGATGCAGTCATCCTTGCTTGCCTGGGCTCTTCTGGCGTCATCAGCTCCCTGTTCCAGACCAGTTCGCAGGCTCACCAGGGGCCAGGCTCGACATTTTCACATTCCGAGCTGAACCCTACCTCGCACCTCCACACGGAGAGGTACCTCGCACGGCCACTCACAGGGTCATGGGGCTCTTTGAGTGCACCCTGAGCTAAGACTCAGGCTAGCTTGGGTTGCCAAAGTTATCTCGCTCGAAAAAGCATATAAACAGCGTTTCCCATCTCCCACTTCCCAACCTTACCCCAAGACATACACACACAACAACCGTCTCACACACCACACACACATCAAACACACAATCTATCACAATGGCTGAACCTTCCAAGGCTAACGGGTAAGAGTCTCTCACAACACCCACTTTGCTCCCCCTCCGTTGGTCATGATCAGGCGCTGACTGCAACATTATCCGATTACATTCGCACGGCATCCAACAGAAACTACAACTCGGTCGCCGGTACCGTCAAGGAGACCATCGGTAACGCCATCGGCTCTGCTGACTGGCAGCAGGCTGGTAAGGAGCAGCACGCCAAGGGCGAGTCCGAGATCAAGGCCGCCGAGGCCAAGGGCTACGCCGAGGGTGCCAAGGACCAGGTCTCTGGTAAGGTCGACAACGTTGTCGGCTCCATCACCGGCAACAAGGAGAAGGAGATGTCTGGCAAGGCCCAGGAGGAGAAGGGCAAGGCCCAGAAGGAGTTCAACTCCTAAATGGCTTGGCTGCGCAACCACTTCATATGGACTCTCGCACCTTTAGCATGCACGGCCGCGGGCTTCCCGCTTGCTCGTACCACCTTTAGGTCGTCGCAATGATGTAGCAATCTAATATACCAAATTCAATCATTCAAACCCTTTTCTCGTTGTCTTGTGTCTGTGGTCTTTCACATTTGAACGATATGTCTTCTCATCCACTATGCCTCCTTCGTCGTTTCCGATAGGGTTCGGCCTCATGGCAGGCTCACCTGGTGGGTGGACACATTGCATGCATGTCTCTCTACCTCATTCACAGAGAGATCACACAGAATTTTGCGCTCTCGATCCGGCTGGTAGCAGATACGCCAAGTGTATTTCCGTGAGTACTAAGATCTAAATACTGTGCCGCTGTGCGAGGATCACGGCAGTTGCTGCGACTACTAGTGCGCCTGTAAGGAACGAGATCAATGAGACTATAAGCACGAACAGGTTGCAGGAGGGTCAGCGCATCTTCTCAGAACGGCATTGCACGAACAGAGAGATCGGTTCTCCGTACTCACCTCCAATTCTGGATGGAATGTATTTGCCGCGTTGTAACACTGCTTGTACGGTGAAGTAGCGGTAACATCCCATGACGAGTGCAACGATGCCCAATGCTATGAAAGCACCTCCGAGTGGCTTGCCCCTATGAATATCAGACCGATTATGCAGAAAAGAGTTAGCTACTGGGACGGGATGCTTAACAGGTGCTTCACCGTCGACTGCAGACTCACAAATTAGCAATCTTGGCCAACCTTTGCGAGAGGAGGATGTGTGGTGGGACTTCGGTCCAGTCGATGGCCTGATCCCTCTCGAAGGTCAAGTAGTTCGCTCCAGGCTGATTACGATCGGGCTCCCCTACCAAGGATGGGAGCTGGAACAGCTGGGTGACGGCGCTGTGGATACCAAAGAGTCGGTACAGAGCAAATCTGTCAGCGATGTGCTTCTACAGCCGCCGCCTACTACTGTCTTCTGAACACCTACATGCCAATGCTAACCAAGCTCAGGCTGGTACGCAACCAAGCCAGAAACGTCCTCTCGGAAGCGAGATGGTCTCGAGCTACACTACCCTCATTCTGCAGCTCGCGACTGAAGGTTCGGTGCAATCGGTTGAGAGCAGTCTTCACAGGCTGCAGGAGAGCCGACATTCTACTATCCTGTCTATCTTGATGGTGGTACTCGTCCTGCCCAGAGGGGCTCGCTGAATTGCAGAACGGCTTCTTTTGAACAAAGTATGTGCAACGGACGAAAGGCTTGCCAACTTGATACAGTCGATCGTTGTGCGACAAGCTCTAAAATGAGCGAGATGCATGAGGCCCAAGCACGCCGGAGCTGCAGATAGTACAGAACGATTGCTTGCAATTCATGACAGTTGTTAGGTCGTTACAATTGTTGCAGGTGCAAAAAATCCGTTTAGCCTCCACACTAGCCAGCCAGGAACGGCAGCTGTTGAATGGCAGCCTGACGTGAAGGCTTGATCCGTGCGCTGTTGCTTAGGGGTGAGCGAGCGCACAGCCGCACGCTGCTGCCTACTTGTCCGAGCATCAGCCTAAAACTACTGTGCTGCTGAAACTTGAGGCTGCTCATCCTGCCACTTCCTGTCATATACTCTTCCTTAGCTTCCCTACTATCACAAGCCACGCTGATCATTGTTCATAGCCAAGCTGGACAGTGACAAGCGTAGTCACTCAAGCGCAGCATCATGCCGACCCAGGCTGCGTTCCCTTACCTCGCCAAGGCTACCATCAAGTACAAGAGTCCACACAAGCAGGACTTGACTTTTGCCAAGGGAGAGACTATTCGAGTCACCGGCATCGCACCCAAGACGGATCCCTCTGAAGACGACGATGATGATGACGATGATGACTGGCTAATTGGAGAGACGCTAGATGGTTCACGCAAGGGCACCTTCCCCGGTGGCTTCGTCGAACCTTCTGATGAGCAGGATGAGCCACCTTCACATGACGCCGAGGCCACCATCGCTTCGGCCACTGTAGCTCCGTCAGCTCCTGGTGCAATTCCGAGTGAGCTCCCAACCGATCTTCAAAGTAGCGTGGTCGAAGAGACTCCTACGCACGAGGCTGAGACCATCCCAGCCGCAGCGCGCGAAGCGGCACAGAAAGGCGAGACCGAAGAGGCCGGCTTCGGCGCTCCTCTGCCGCCTCGGCCTCCCTCCCCGGACGTTGATGAGGACGAGCAAGCCACGTCCGCAGAGCCTGCAAAGGCCGATGTCGAGGCTGTGAAGACGACAGACAATCAAGCCTCACCCTCAACCGAAACCCAGACCGACAAGACAGAGGGCAACAGCAGTGGTGTGCCAAAGGAAGCCGTCGAAGGAACCGCAGCGGGCACTGCTGCTACTGTTGCTGCTGCCGCTGGCGCTGCAGCCTCCGCCTCATCTGAAGAACCAAAGCCGGAGCCCGCTCAGAGCAGGTCTCCACCTGCAGTAGCTACCAAGCCGGTTGGCATGTCGAGCTCGTTCCGAGACCGTCTCGCCGCCTTCAATAAGCCTGCCGAATCTGCTCCGCCTCCCTTGCCCAAGGGCAAGCCCGGAGGATGGAAGCGTCCCACGCCCGCTGTCAGCGAATCGAAACCTTTGCTCCCCGGTGCCCCAGCTCCGGCACCATCTGCAAGCAAGCCAACCGTCAACACAGCACTCCCAACCGAGACAAAGGAAGCGCCTACCTCTGCCGAGCCTTCTAGCGGCGGCGGAGGGTTCAGTGCCGCTGATGCACAGAGCAGCATCAAGATGAGCTTGAAAGAGCGAATGGCTGCACTTCAACGCAACGAAGCCGCCGCTGCCGAAGCAGCTCCTCAAATTAAGCCCAAGCCTTCAGTCCCGGGCAAGATTGGTGCTGATCGTAGGAACGTCGCTCTGCAGGGCATGGGTCTCGCTCCTGGCGCAGCAGTACCAGCTAGAAAGTCGAGTATGGAGCCGAGCGAGGACGCTGCTGGATCACCCGGTGAGCAAGCCGGTGCCGAAGAGGTGACTGCGGCAGCTCCTGCTGATGATGTTAAGCCCGAAGCAACAGAGACTGCCGCCGATGACGCTGATATTGCCGTCACCGAGACACGAGAAACTCAGGAAGAAACAGGTGAGCCCATGGAGGCCCTCACAGAGGAGGAGCAAGAAGCTGAGCGCCGCGCAACTATCGCAAAGCGCATGGCAGCCCTTGGTGCCCGTCGTATGGGCGGTGCACCCGTGCCATTCGGAGCACCTGCCCCTCCCAATCGCACAAAGACGGACACCAGCATCGGATCCGTTGGAGGAACTTCGTCTGAACCTGGCATCAGTATTCCAACCGAGCCTGCTGCACCAGCAAGGAGTGAAGAAGTCAAGGGAGCCGCGGTCGTCTCTTCTAACGAAGCCGAAGATGCTGCTGTCACCTCTCCAGTCAGTCCAGAAGCCAGCGAAGAGCCCAAGATCTTGGCCGTACCCAGGAGAACAGCTGCGCCGCGCAAGAAGAAGCCAGTGCCTCAGGCCGCTGTAGCTGCCGCTACCGGCGCTGCTGTGGGTGGTGTAGCGGCAGCTGAAGTGTCTGAGCATTCCGCGCCTGCTGCAGCGACCGGATCCGTTGCCTCTGAACAAGATGCTCCGCAAACAGAACAAGCCGCTGAAGCTCCAGCGCACGAATCGGCAGCAGCCCAGGAAGAAACCATTGACTCTGCGCCAGGCTCTCGTGAGCAGAAGGAGGTTGACCCAGTGGCAACCGAAGAGGCCGATGAAACCCCTTCCGAGTATGTGCCTCCGATCCAGCGAGAGGCAGCCGACGAGGACCAGGCTGAAATTGATCCGGAGATCGAAGAGAACCAGAGACAGCTCGAGGAATACTTGCGTGGGGAGGGCTTCTACGAGGACGGAGTCGTAGCGTCCGCACAGCACCAGGTTGAGGATTCTGCTCCAGCTGCCCCCATCCACAACACAGCCGCGGATGGAGAGGTTCCCACTGATTCTTCACATGTTGCCGAGGAAGTGCCTCGAGAGGACACTACATCCCCAAAACCAACTAGCCGCCCACCTAGCACGCGTCCACCGGTCCCGAACACAAGTCTTCCTCCGCCTCCCACCGATAGTGACGGTGCCTCTCTTGCTCGTGTTTCGAGCCCTCTCGCAGCCTCGCACGAATCCAATCCTTCGCGCCGTGATAGCTTGATTCCTCCGGTACCCACGACCCTTGCCACGCCAATGGAATCTGCTGCAGATGATGAGGCTGAGCCAGAGCTCGCTCCAACTCACGCCGGGGAAGAGTCTGAAGATGTTGGTCCGGTCCTCGCTGCTCCCAAGCCTAGGATGGCAATCCCCACCGAGGATCCAGAGGATGAGGAGCTCCTTGCCGCTGCCGAAACTCCAGATGCTGCCAGTGAGGCTGCAGAGGAACCACAGGCTACGACTCAGGCAGAAACTGAGCCAGAAGAGCCGGTCGAGCTCACCGAGGAGGAGCAAGAGGCGCAGCGACGTGCCAATCTTGCTCGTCGCATGGCGGCGCTCGGTGGTCAGCGTATTGGCATGTTCCCGGGCATGGCTCCTCCACCTATCATGGCCGCACCTATGCCTGCTAGGAAAGCTCCGATGCAGGCGGCGGAGGACCCTGAGGAGCAAAGCGAGACAGCCGATGCGGGCGAGAGCCAAAGCAATGAGGAAGCTCCTCTGTCCCCTATTCGAGGCCCACCACGAGGCGGCATGGCCATCCCCGGCCTCACTGCCGTACCCGGTATGAACGCTCAGGAAGCTGAAGGCGATGCGCATGATCGAGCCAAGTCGCCTGGTGCTGCTAGTGTCGAGGTTCCAGCCCGTCTTGCTAGTCCACCTCCTGTTCCCACAAGTCCACCTCCGAAGCCGCTTTCGCCCCCTCCGCGTCCCCTTCCCGGAGCACCTGATTCTGCTGCAGCACCGCCCTCCCTTCCACCTGGTCGACCATCGAGCACCGTCCCCATGGCCAACTTGGACGATATGGTGCGCGCTGCCAGTCCAGCCAACTCCAGCTTGGGCAGACGTACGTCCATGAAACCTCCTATGCCTCAGGGCATCAGTGCTCATTCTCGCAACCCTTCTGTCGGAGGCGCTGCTGAGTATGACGCTGCGGAGGCGAGAGAGCTGACTGCTAGTCCCCCTCCTTTGCCGTCGAGCCCGCCGCCGCTACCTGTCAGTCCTCCTCCTCGCCCTTCATCGCGAGCACCACCTCTGCCGGGTCTGGCTGGCGGTGTGCCACCTCGTCGACAGGGGTCGTCTGCGTCGTACGCATCGCAGCAAGAGTTGCCTCCTGTACCAACGCCCGCGGCCGAAGCCTCGACATCGCCCATTCCAGCGCGAACAGAATCAAGCCTGCCTCCTTTGCCCACGCCTTCCTCCGCCACTCCATCATCTGTCAACGTCGGCGCACGCCAGTCGTCACGCGATCTCGACTTGATGCCCAGCTCTCGCTGGTGGAGACATGGTCTGAACCCGCTCCGTCTTCCTCCTACAGTAGCTGGGAGACCGGACGCGATCCTCTACGCCGACACTTCGTCCGAAGGTTCGGTGCACAAAGCCGACATCTATATGCTTTTCGAGGACTATTCCACCTCCATCATCTCGTTGAGTTTCCAAGATGATGATGCGGAAGAGGCACACACGAGCTTGACGCAACGACACAGCTTCCCTCCTTCCAAACCGAGCGGCCAGGATCTCAAGCAGTGGTCGGGCAGTATCGGTTCTGGTATTGCTAAGGTCGCTTCGGACGCTGCCAAGCAGTCGTCCGCTCCCATTGGCGATGGCTCGAGCCGAGCTTTCGTGCAGCACATTATCAGCCAGATCCCTCACGCTCTTCCTCCCGTTGGAACCTCGCTTGGAGCCGTAGTGTTAACTCAAGTCGGCCCCACCGCCATGGAGAGCAACGATGAAGTCAGACCCGGCGATATTGTCAGTTGCACCACTGCCGATTTCCGAGGCAAGAAAGGTCTCGCGCCTTATCACGCTACTTATGGCTCCCAGAACGATCCAATGCTGGCAGTAGTTGTCGAGGTGGAGGCCAAGAAGAACAAGCTCAGATGCGTCGTCCAGAGCCCCGGGAATAAGAAGGGAAGAGAGGAGGTGAGCCTGAGAATGGACGATTTGAAGAGTGGAATTGTCAAGGTGTTTAGAGTGGCGCCGAGGCAGGGATGGGTTGAGGGGTGGTAGCCGCTTGAAAGAAGTTCTAAACTTTTCGTCCTTTCAAATGAGTATTGCATTGTCGTCTTCTCATGCTCGTCGTCCGGGCCTGTATATGTGTGATGTGATGTGATGTGATGTCATACGATTGTCGGAAAGGAGTGTGAGGATGGGCGTGCTGTCTCAGGTAACTTGTCCGCGACACACGCCCAACACCCAAACAACGTCCTGCTGCCATCTCCATCCGAGGCGAGTCAGAACAACAATATCACCCTGACAACTCACACCTTCCAACGCTGTACAGAGTGGTAGCAATTGCCATTTGAATCAGAAAAAACAAAACAGAGTACAGATCAATCAATTACCCGCTGCGAGGGCCAGCTAAGGATCCGAAACAGGTCCCAAGCTACTCGCCACCTGCTGCTGTGCCTGACCCGGGTTACTCGCCGTCCAAGCGTTCGCAAAGTCACTGAAATCATACAATGGCCCACCCAAGAAGCTCTCCAATCCAAACCCTGCACTCGGCGTACCAACCGAGACCGCACCGCCTGCCTTGGCCGCTTCCGGCGTCGGGAAGCTCGCCTCCTGCTGCTGCTGCTGCTGCTGCTGTGGCGAAAGGTCCTGAGCGGTATTCGTGTAGCCGTACTTGCCCGGCGTCGATGCTGCCAACGAGCTCGGTGTCGGGTAGGCAGTTGCGTTGGCATTATTGCCCTTGTTTGCATCGTTAAAGAACCCATTCGGTCCAAGGAAGGGCGTCAAGCCGCTATGCGCCGACTGCGGTGTGGGCGGTAGAGTGTTCACTCCTCCAAATTGCGCGTTTGGCATCATCTGGGTCGGCGACTGGACAGGGGCGCTCTGAGCTGGTTGCACCAAAACCGGCGCAGCTTGCCCCGCACCGATCGGATTCGTCGTGATACCATTCGCACCTTGGGTAATGATCCAGTTCCAGAACGAATCCATATCGGTTGTCGCGTTCGTCATCGCCACCGGCGATGCTGCCAATGGTGCAGATGTCGCAGGCGCCTGCAAGTGCTGCTGCTGCCTCATGATCGCCTCCTTTGTCAAGAGAGGCTCGCCGAAGCTGCTCACACTCGTACTATCCGTACCGTCCCCGTTACTGCTGCTACCACCGAACTTGTCATCCAACCCACCCGAGACGTCAGACAAAGTCGACGCAGACCTCTCCTCATTGCCCGAGTTGAGACTGACATCCGTCGAGCTACCCGGCGAGTTCTGGACATGCTCGAGGAACGCAGCAAGATCGAACGTCTGCCCCTCTGGAGGAGTGATCGGATTGTTGAGCATCAGATCGACTCCGTTAGGCGGCATCATGCGCATAGCTGCATCATGACTGTCAAAGCTGAACAGGTTGGTCGGCAAAGGCATGGTCTGCATCATTTGAGGGAACGACACATCGTCCGAATCGCTGTTGGTAAGCGGGCTGGGGCCGGTGGCTGGTAAGGTGGTGTTGTTCAAGCGGTAAAGCGAAGCGTCGTCCTTAAGGGCGGTAACTCCATTGACTTCGAGAGCCCTATCATTTACGGTTTGAGAAGATCGCACAGCAGCATGGGTGGCTTGACGCTTTGAAGGGTCGTTGCGAGGAGCGGCTGCAGCCCGTGCTTTCGCTTGTTGCGATCCGTCTTCCTTTGCAGCTTGAGCGACACGCTGTGCGAGACTGAGGAGGTTCTTTCTGCGTCCACCTCCGACAGCCACACCCTCGTCGTCGTTGACATCGATGTCCATCTGGCGCTTGCGCTTGGGCTTAGCAGCCTCGGCGGGTGCGAGACCATCCTTGCGTGCAAGAGCGGCGTTGCCTGCCTGCCATCGCTCCTCTTCTTCTTCCAACAGCGCCTCGATGACGCGAATACACTTCTTAGCCGCACAGTCATTGCCGTCGACTTGCTTGAGAGCTCGAATGGCTTCAGTGATCTCGGATCGCACGGAAACGCGATGGTCGGCAGTCGGCCTTGTGTGCAGCAAGTGGAGCGCAAGAACGATGGCCGCAGAGAAGGACTGCATGAGGTTGACCCAGAGTCGGTCAATGACGGTACACCTGGAACGAATCTTCTTCTGCATGTCAAGGATAGAACGCGCCAAGAGGACGCAATTGGTACGCGACTCCTTCCTGCTCGACAGATTGGGTCGGTGAATACGCAGGAGCTTGCTGAAGACAGCTTGCTGAAGCAACCATCGCTGAACTTCAATGCAAGTAACACGACCGATTTCGGATCCGACCTTAAAGAAGCTGGGCGCATTCTCGAGCACGCCTCGATACATGACATCGAGACGTTGCGCCTCGCTGCAAGTCAAACGACGGTCACCGCCATTGGTGGCTACATAAAGCTCTCTTCTCGCACGCAAGTCGACATCTTCCTTAACAACCATGCCGAACTCGAGGTTGCACAGGACATAGGACATCTCGGTGAACTCTTCGCGAGGTCTCGGCGATGGCAGAGGGGTGATCATGAGATCATCGTCATTGTAGTTGCCTGGTAGCGGAGTGTTGAAGGAATCAGCGCGAATGATGTAGTCTTTGGAGCATCCAGTTCCGGTCCAGCTCCAGTCGCGGAAGACAAGAGCCCACCATATCCGCTTGGCAATCTCCCTTCGAATGACGTGAGAGGAAGGATCGCTAGGTTTGGGTTGCTTGTCGAGATCGCCCAGACGATGCAGATTCATTTCTTGCGCATTTGTGATTGCGATGCGCAGAAGAGCGATGTTGGTGGTACCAGAGTCGGATTCTCCCCCGCAGCTGGCGCCAGAGACCGAATTGAAGAGATAAAGGAGGATGATAGCCTGGAGGACGCTCATGCTAGTCGAGTTCATGTAGTTGGCCAGGACAAGACAAGTCTTGGCGGCGGAGTGCCATGCATGAATAGTCTTGCCATCAAACAAGTGGTTGGCGGACTGCCACCCAGCCTTGGGACTGCATGGGTAGAAGCGGAGACCGAGAGCAAGAACCGAGAGGAAGAGACCAAGCCAGCCAGCATCGACGTGATTGACGACGCGAGCACGCTTTTCGGTGCTGTCAAGAGCGTAGAATGCTTCCATCTCGCGCTTGAGGCAAGGGATGTGAACAACATGACCACAAAGGTAACGAGCGCGCGACTCGTAAACCTCGATGAGCTGATAGGCCATTTGCTTTGAGGGCAGACTCTCGCAAACGGCACGCAGGACAGCCTCGCGCTCGGTTCGTGGACCAGCGACGAATGGTTTGCCAGCGTCTTTGGCCTTTTTGATGTCCTGATCGAGGAGGACCTCACCGGCAGCCCAAGCCCAGCCCATACCCCAGCCAAGTAGGGTTTCGGGACCGCTCTTGAGACGTAGTAAGCCCTTGTTCTCACATGCGAGCTTACACGGCACAGTGATAGGCGAGGGTTCCTTGGATGGGCCAGCGTTCATGGGGCAAGATTCAGGATTTCCGTGCGCAGTGCTCTCGGAAGAGTTACCACTGTCCTCATCGTGAGGAGCACGGCAAGCGCATGGAGGCATGCCGGCCTGAGATTCGTCCATGTCCGGCGCAGAAACTAGAGGCGGCAGAAGCATACCTGTTGGAGCCTTATCACCCGAGGCTGGAAGTGACATGACGCTGGCGGGAGTCTGGATGCTACCTTGTGTGGGGAGGCCAGCAGCAGCTGGATCCTCAGTCATAAGTCCGACCTCCTTGTCCCTCAAGAGACACTTTTCGAAACGCTCTCCAGTTTCTGCTTCCTTCTCCTTGTGCAAGCAGCGTTCGAACTTCTGTTCAGTAGCCATGACGTCCTTGTCATCGCCAACGGGGCAGCCGGCAGCCACTTTGGCAGCGGTGGAACAGCCATCTGGGCCGTTGAGCCAGCGCGCTTCGGATGGACCATCCATTGCAAGGCGTTCGAGGACAATGGCGGCATCTTCGGTATCGCTGTCCATCTCCTTTCTTGATTGTGGCATGTTGTCGGTCCTCAAACGGTTGGAAGGCGAGGTTCTTTGAGGCTCAGCACGAGGACTGGTGGGTGCTGTGTCGTCGTCGTCTGCATCGCTTTCGTCGGTGTCAGCGGGAGGAGCATGCGGTGAGACGGAAGAATGATGGCTGGAACCGTGTAGGGAACTGGAACGGTTGCTAAAGTAACCGGATGGGCTATGAGAGTTGACTCTGGAAAGATCGAGCTCTGCTGGACCGGAGCCACTGGAGGACCTGTAGGTGTTCCAGTTGGCGGAGGCTGCTGGCGAGGAAGGACCGAAGCTGTTGGCGCTCGAAAGAGGCATTTGACCTGCAAGCAAGGCCTCGACCTGTGCAAGGCGTGCCTTGATGGCCTCGACCTCTGCGGGGGGAGGGCTACCGTTGGCCTGAGCTGCATTGACTTGATCTTTTGCGGTAGAGATGGCGGCGCTGAATTGAGTGTAGGCTGCTGAGCCAGGCGATAAAGGATCAATGACGTTGCTTTGGGTATAGGTTGAAGAAGTCTGGGGAGGGTATGTGGATCGCGAGGCAGCATGGTTGTGGACAATCTTTGGCTTTTGCTCGATACGACACTGGTCCTGCTCGCCACGCTTGATGCATTGGTTACATGGAACAACCCGATCACATTTGATCTTCTTTTCTCTGCAAGAGACACAAGAGACGGCTTTGCGGTTGCGACGCTTGGGAGGGGGTCGAGTGCCCTCAGACTGTGGTTGCTCTGCGTGTTGGTGTTGTTGCTGCTGCTGTGGCTGTGGCTGTGGCTGGGAAGGCTGCTGAAGGAAGGGCAACATGTTGCCGGCGGCGGCTGAATTGAAGTCGAAGCCGCTCATTTTGGTGAGATGTGATGAGTATCTGTTTGGATGATATGATTACTAGAATGGTGAAGATGTGAAGCTTTACCGCAAAATGGCGGTGTATAAGATAAAGAAAAGAAAGGCACGGCTGGAAGAAGACAACGAATCAGGAACAAACAGAGATGGACCAAGGTAGAGAATATAATCGCTGCAGAGTCGATGCGAAATGGTATATCGCTGCTGGTTGTTGGTTGTGCTGGTGCAGTGAGCCGAATGAGGACCAAAGAATGGAGCTTGGTCGGTCACACCAGTGGTCGAGAATGCTGTACACGATTGAAACTTGGATAGCGGCGACGAAGGTGCTCGCTATGATGGGGGAGGTGAGGATCGAAAGATGATGGTGATGACGAGGAAGGGAAGGAGGTGACAAGGCACGAGAGTGACTGCAAAGATTGGCAGAATGATCAGAGAGAGTGAAAGTGCATGGACTGAGCCGCCCTAGAATCCGAAAGAATCCACATTTTGCCCAATGGAGAGTTGCTTATTCCACTTGCAGGCTATCACGCAGTCAACCTGTCAAAAAAAAATGTATTTAATCTGCAAAGCCATGAATAAACTATTCTCTCGACTCACTCACAAAGCACTCGCCATTCTGACCGCCGAGATGACCAGCTCAAGATCAGACAGCTAATGTTCATCATCGCAGAGCGTCGGACCGTTTTTGTCTGTCGAGCTCAGGTGGGAATCTGAGTGTCAAAAGCGAAGCACGGGAAGCTTTGGGAGAGCAAAGGCAGGAGCGAGGTCAAGAAGCCAGCGCGAGCGAACGAACGTGTTTGCTGTTCCTACTCTCCTGCAGAGCGCGGGATGCGTTTCGAGGAAGTGGCGTTTCGCCGACATTACCCACACAAGTTGTTCGAGTGGTCGGATCTGACTCGGAAGAGCCGCACATTCCTGCAGCATGCTTCCCGTACACTGAGTTGCTTCCAAGACTCCAACAACAGCTTTTTATCGAGCGTCGCTCGCCAAAAAGAATTAAGTGCAAGCGAAAAGCCTCATTTCCAAGCGAGACGAGACGAGACGTTATCGTCTTGCGATCTTGCTTCTCGGACACCCACCTTCGAGTCCAGTCGTATCTCACCGTCAAATTCATTCGAGTCTGAACACAGAGTCTTGGAAGACTCAAATGAAGGATTTCGAAAACATTGGACTGAGTGTCCCATGGCTTAAACAGGCAAGCCGAGCAGCAAAGAGTCTGAGGGGCAGGACAAAATGCACACGTGAACGGCGATGTCGGCTGAGCCTTTTTTTTTGGCTTTCTGCTTTCGTTCTTCAGGATCTGGACCAGTGCACAATTTGGCAGGCAGCCAATCTTGGGTTCCCGCGGAAACCATTTTTCGAGTTGGTATGTGCCTCTCTCCGGGGTTAAGCAAATCCGGAGATTGGAAATTTGTGCGTTGGTGGGCCTTGATCTGACCCCGATTGCGGACTCGATCTGAGACACATCAATGTTAGAGTGGTGCTGCAAATACACCTTTGCCCCACACCTCACACAAATAAGAGTCAGTTGACGCGTTCTGCTACGCAACAACTCAGACGCCTAAAGTAGCCCCTGTTTTGTGTTTCTCTTGTGTCACATTTTGAAAAGGGCGATCCTGCAACACGCACGCCGTCAATCCTCTCTCACTCACTTTGTATGCGCGTGCCACACCCAACTTCGGAAAGGCACACTCTCGTACACTCTCACAAGTGCGTCGAAATTCAATCAATCCAACTTGCCATTTTCCGAGTTCCATCCTCGTCTTCGCGTGCATCCATCTTGATTCCATGCTTCCATGCTCCCATCCTCCCAGCTTTCATCTTCCTCACCACCTCGCTCAGCACCCAACACAACGCGCAAACGCTCGATCATGAGCATAGCTGACACAATGCAGACCACATCTGCACCAATCAAGAGCCTCACAAAGCAGTCCAGACCTCGCGCAAATCGCATACGTCGGGGTCAGAAGCTCGATGAAGTCGTCTCGCTCGCCGAACAACGTTTGAGTAAATTGACCCTAGGTGGCCAAGGCAAGGCCAGCACATCTACTTCTGCGATCTCGACATCATCTTCGAGCTCTGGCGCACCAGGTCCATCCACTACCTCAGCGAGTTCTGCTGGCGGTGACAGTCCCTTCCAACTTCAAGAATACCTCGCCATGCTCGTCCGTCGTGATCCCCACAATGTCGAAGCCATCACCGCACTCCCTACAGAAGCCGACATCGAGTCCCTCACTTCTTCCACCAACGACAAGGGCAAATCCAAAGATGACGCGGTCGAAGACGATAGCATCTTTCAAAACGTCGATACCGATATCTGGGTCTA
Organism: Pseudozyma thailandica; assembly: GCA_023212835.1. Taxonomy (NCBI): domain Eukaryota; kingdom Fungi; phylum Basidiomycota; class Ustilaginomycetes; order Ustilaginales; family Ustilaginaceae; genus Pseudozyma; species Pseudozyma thailandica. Next base: position 130,789 of record JALCCH010000011.1, read on the forward strand.
CGAACAACTCCGTCGTCTTGTCCTCGACCTCACTACGCCCTGGCTCACCTCTCTTCAGCAAGAATGTGACAAGCACGCCCGCCCGCAGACTTGCGCAGCCATGAACGCAGGCGACTGGATGTACCTGTGCGCATCACACGGTGAGGAGAAACAGTGTTGTGCGATCGACTACATGGTCCACACGTTGGACGGCGCGACGTCGCTGCTCAATTCAGCAAGGCACTTCCCAAGCAGGACATATGTTCCCAACACAAGTCTCCGGCATTTCGGCAGTATTGCCAGGAGGTTGAGTCGAATCTTTGTACATGCATGGTGCTATCACAAAGATGTCTTCATGGCGTGCGAGGCGGAAACTTCGTTGTATTCTAGGTTTTACGTCCTTGTCGAGACGTACGATTTGACGGCGACGGACAACCTCCCGCCAAGGCCGGGACATGGTGAGAGTAGCGGCAAGGAGGAGACCGCAGCGGCGTATGATGTCAATGATATGGGGAGGGACGAGTTTTCTCGTGGCAATACTCCCGCATTCACCCTCAACGGGACGACAGCGAAGAGGGAGAGGAGTGGGACGGCTGCGCATCGATCTTTGCTGGCTCAGAGTTTGCAGCAGCCGCAATCTCAACCTCGGACCACTTCAGCATCCGAAGTGGATGCAGTCGGGTTGGTCCCTCCCCCCGCACCAAGTCCGCGACCCACCGCCATCCTCAGCAGACCCGACCACGAGGAAGGTGATGACGACGCCCCCGCTTGGACTTCGTTTACGCAGCCGAAGGGGAAAGAGACGGAACAAAAGGTGGCGGGATCAAGCTTCCTCAACACCCCACAAGAGGACGAGGATGAGGATGAAGACGATGAAGAGGAGGAAGAGGAGAGTGTGGAGCGGGGTGCGGAGGAGGAGGTGACGCAAAAAATCGGTCAGCCAAGGCAAAAGGATGATGATGCAACCATCTCTTTGCGCGGTTCGGATATCCCCGAGGGGCTCAAGGCTGTTTTTGACACGCAGGAGGAGGCAGCGGCGGAAGAGGAAGGGGCGAAGGAGGCTGGTGCGGATGCGAAAGCGGGCGCGGATGCGGAGGGGGCCAAGGAGGCCGAGGAGAAGTCTAGCTAACGCCTCAAGGGCTTTCTTTCCCCACTCAATGGACACTTTCTACTGTGATTTGCGAACGTTTGCAACTGAAAAAGAGTATGTCATGTGCGGATGAGCGACCACTGAGGCCGGAGTGAGTGAATGCATAATAGCACGTCAGAGGTTACACATCATCTCTTTCACATCCACCTCGCAACACGTCGGTCTAGCACACTCAGCCAGCTCAGACATGCGAAAGAAAAGCAAGAAGAACCAGAATCTATGAAGGATGAAGTACAAATACAGTGTAAGGATGCTAAAACCCCCCAAAAAGAAAGGGTGTTGGTTGGTCTTTGACCTTCTAATGCGTCGTGCCAATCCACTGGAGCGGCCGGGATCGGTATCGAGGTGCAAAGACACTGTAGCGTCAAGCATGCGATCGAGTCTAGATGCTGTGCAGTTATATGATAAATCACCGTGTTGTTAATGCAATCAACTCAGCCCTCGCTTTCCCCCTCCCCTGCTAGAACATCAACGCAACCACGGTGAGAATCGCCGCTGAGCCTACGACGGGAAGCGTGACGGTTGCCAAACCCACTGCACCATTACTAGTTGCCGTCTTTGCATCCGGTGTCCCCGCCGCCGTCACACCATTACTCTCGGGCCTCTGCGCATCGGTTCCATTCTCATACCAATGTTTCAACATCAGATACTCAACTCCTGGATCGCTCGTGATGATTTTCCAATCTTGATGCCCCGTATCCTTGACATACTTGACACCGCTATTACTCGGCAGCTCTCCCTCAATGCCTGTACTACCCGGCAGCATAGGCACTACCTGTTGCGTCCAGTAGTACATCTTCTCCAAATGACCACGACCTTGAGCATTGGGTGCACACGAGTCCAGACCAGCTCCACGATCGTGCATGCCAACGAGGTAGTAAATGGTGCGGCTGAGGTAACGCGAAATGAGCGCCGAGGTGGAGGGTCGATTGGTGGAGCTCGTGTAGTAGGTGGGCAGATCGCCGCCCAGTCCATACTTGTAATCGTTGTAGATGTCTTGGCAAGACGATCCGATGCGGTATGGCCTCTCATCAGTGAGGTAAACAAACGAGTTGGGGCTGGAGATCCAGTACATGACCCTGTCGTCTTCCGAGGTGTCGTTACGGAAGGTGGCGTATCGGTTGGTGAGCTGCGCGCCGAGAGAGAAACCAGCGACAACGACTTTGCGGAGATTGGGGAAGCGAGAGCGGTCCAGGAAGAAAGCGACCGCAGCATCAAGAGCGTCGAAGGACCCAGCACCAGCGGCGTTCTCAGGCTCGTAACAAGGCGCACCCTCTCCCCAGTCGATGGACTTCCAGATCATGGCTTCTGTTGTCGAGGTCCTTTGGAGCGGAATCTTGTGGCGCCCACGACGAGTCATCATGCCTCGAGCTTTGACGACGTGGGTGGGATGGACGTAAGAAAGCCTAGCTGTGGGAGTCAGCGCGGTATCTTGGGTGATGGTGGCAGTGTCGCCTGCATCGAGGGAAGGGTCGAAGGGATAAGCGCCGTTGTCTATTGTGGTAAAGAACATGGGAGCCATGACAACCACTTCATCTCGATCGTAGGTGCCTCCAGTGGCTCCGCGCTTAGCGGCAAGATCGGCGTAGATCCATTGATTCCATGAGTCTCGGTTTTCGCCGTGAATCTGGATGACGGCACGCTTGATCTTGGAAGGGTCGTAGTTGGCATCGATGTAGTGGACGAGTGTGGCATTGCCTCGACCTGCGACCAGAGTGCTGTTGTCGATGCGAGCGCCATCAATGGGAGGAAGAATGTCCCAGCCATCGGGGGGATTTTGGTCGCCACCAGGATAGATACCTGGATCTGACTTAGGTGTGAATGTGCTGGAAAGCTGTGCTGCGGCTGTAGGTGTGTAGGATGCAAGTAGAGATACCAGAAGTGTGGCTGCTGAAAGCTTTGTCGAGAGCATCGTTGTGGGCGTCTCTGAGGTATATCGGCGTCAAAAGGTGTCAAACCTTATACATAAAGCAGAACGTCTTCGCCTAGCGATGCTTTTTGCTGTCGATGACGATTTGGTGGTGAGAATGAAGGAGGGTATCTATGGGCGCTCGATGCGATGCGCTTGGCTTAATCTATGGTGTTGAAAGAAGCGGAAGAGCGAGCGAGGAGATAAGCTAGGATTCGATGAAAGGATGCCACCTTCATAAGACGCCGGCGTCGAGTGAAGAGAGTGCTTGCGTGGTTGCGTGGGTGCGTGAGGTGGGTGGGTGCGTGTGGTTGCGGAACAAAAGAAAGAGAAGCGAAACAAAAGCTTGGACCACTGTGACCTGCGTGGGATCCACTTGAGCTGCTGTGACGCAGGAACAGAAGAAGAGGAGGAAGAGCCGATAGGTAACGATCAAAGGGCCAGCAAGGGGGAAGTAGCAAATAGAAAGCACAAATGGCAGATCCCACAGCCGAGGGATGTCAGCGGCGTCGGCACGTTCCGTTGGATAAGTTTTAGGAAGCAAATGGTGGCAAGTCTCGGCAAGATCTGGAACTTCCGAATTTCACAGAGACGGCTTCCATTTACAGTACAAGAATCGACGGCCGTCTGTCTTCCAAGGCACGCCATGCAGCCTGCCACTCTGCAATGTCACAAACGCAATTTGATGCAGGCCCAAGTCCCACTCAGAGTCAATCGTGTCCGAGTTATATCTTTTATGCCAACATTATGCTTCAATTATCCTTCACAGCCTCACAGCCGAACACCCTTAGCCTAGCCTAGCATAGCATAGCATTCTGCACCATTGTTACATGTAATGAGACAACTTACAATCGATTTCTGTCGACGGTCGAATTGCGCAGCTTTTGTCAAGATGACCTTCTCCAGTCGCGTCGACCAGTGTGTCGCTTGCAGATGCATTGTAAGTTGACCTGCAGCACCCTTTTCTCTTGGCCGCTCATCCTTCTCAACTCGGTCCTTGGCAGCAGAGCGGAGTCGTTCGGACGCTCCTTTGCCGGTCTCTGGATCTCCGTCAACCCCCATCAATTCTACTTTTCCCCAGAATGCAGACCCCATCGGCGATACCGATTGGCTTCTGTGTGGCTTGCTCTGTTCTGTAAGCCACTTACCACCCATCGAAGACGGGTCAATTGCGTCGAGCCTAACCGCCGCCGGCTCGGCCAACGCTCCAAAACTGAGCGCGAACGTGCCTGCGTATCGCGCTTGTTCCAATTCAAAAAGCCTGCCGAAATCGGGCGTGGTGGTAGTATGTACCGATCAGGTTAATCATCGGGAAGCACGATCCGGATCTTCGAATGTCTCCCGGCTTGGCAGCGACCTTTTTGCAACGATGCTCACCATCGATCAAGCGATATCAACCCATCCAGGGGGACGCTGAACACAGACCGGTGCAATAAGAATGCTGTGGGTATCATTTGCGAACTGGAGGATACAGAGGGAAATGAGATTGATAAAGTATGTTGACAAAGATGGAAAGACTCTCGAGCAAGGCACTAGAGGCACGATGCTCAGTCGTAGTCGTCGTCTCCTTCGTCAAAGTAGCCGAGCTGACGACGCATGTTAGCGGCATTGAGATCGAGAGTATCGCCTTCCGCCCACTCATCCACGTCTTCCCCTAGATCCGTGACTGCGGACTCTTCGGCTGCTGACGATGCTTGACCGCCTCGCTTATTGAGCCTGGTCTCCTTCCTGCGCAAAGGATGCGATGAAGGCAACACTTCCCCATCCTCTTCGATGACCTCGGTGTCGTTGTTGTCCGATTCGAAGTAGCCGTGACCAGTGCTTTGCGATCCCTTGGACTTCTTGCCGGCCTTGGCGCTCTTTCGCCCATTCCTACCACGAGCGTTCGACTCGTCTTCGGAAGAGGAAGACGACTCGTCGCTGCTCTGCTGCCTTCCTCTCTTGCGCGATCCTGAAGTCTTCCTATTGCTGCTCTTGCTCGATCCACCACCGACAACCTTTGCACCTGGGAAGAGATTATTCAAAGCATCGTAGTTGATCTTCTTACTGAACTGCTTCTGCTTGAGCATCATCTTGGCGCTCTCCGCTGCAGATGTGTTGTGCATGGCAGTCGAAGCATCACGTGGCGCCTTGGGCTTCTTTCGCTTGTATGGCTCGCGGATAGGAACACCCATCTTCTGGTCGTGCTCAAGCTTGAGCTGCTTCTTGAGCGTTTGCTCCATCCAGTCCTTGTTGAACTCCATCCAGACGCGTTCCTTGATCTTCACCTCTTCCGGCGAGAGGATGAAACGGTCCAGCTCTTCTTCGTCCAGATCAGCCAAATCGTCCACTGGCTGTTGTGCGATACTTCGTCTCCTCCCCGCAGTTGCGGCATCACCATCATTCGCGGAGTCGCCTTCTGCTCCAAACGTACTCTGCACATCCATGCCAAGTCCACCTAGCGGTAGCAGCTTGCCTGCCTTGTTGATGTCGAGCGCATCTCGCGAGCCGGATGGACCCGCTACATTCGCGTCTGGAATCGAGCTCTCGACACCCTGAAGTCCCCCGCTGGCTGCTCCAGAGGTGGGACCGACCTTGCCAGACTTGGCACGCTCCTCTCGCTCGCGTTCCTGAGTCTCCAGTGCTTTGTCGAGCTCTTGAGCAAGTCCTTGCTGCAGATACTGCTCGATCTCCTGTGCCGTTGCTTCATCTACAACTTTCTCCAGGGCTGGATCGATGGTATCATTGTCATCGGCTTCAACGCTCCTCGCAGAAGTGCCGGGAACATCTTCGCCTTCAGCATCAGCGTCAGCATCATCCACTTCCTCGACATCGCCATTGACGCCCTCAAGCTTGATGTTTTTATAGTTCTTGCGTTTGCGCTTGGTGCTGACTGGTTCGCGCGCACGTAGGAAGGATGGCGGCGCGTGCTCCTCCTCCAGCCAAACGTTGCGGAAGTCTGATACAGTGAGTTGCCCAGTCGGCGTCTTCTTGAATTCGTCCAGACGCGCTTTGAGCGTCACATCCGCGATCTTGACTACCTGAATGATCTCGCTGACAGAACGTCGGAAGTGGTTCATACGCGCAGCAAGCATCAGACAGGCGCCGCAGATACCAGCTGGTCGACGACCTTCAGTAATCCAGTCCTTCTGGAATCGAGAGACAAGCCTAGATGCATCATATGCCACCTTTTGGGTCTCCTCTCCAAAGTCGAGCAACGCGGCGAAACGCGCAATGTAGATGGAAGGATCGATGAGAGGAAGTCGCAGGTTGAGGACGCGAATGAGCTTCAGATAAGATCGTCCAAGAATGAACACGTTGACCTGGATGGCGTCGGCAAAGTCGATGAGCATGTGAGTTGTCTTTTCCATTCGGCATGCAACGTAGAGACAGCTCGCGACGGTGTATTCCGACTTTCGTCCGAGGACGTAGTTCTTGGGCTCATCACCCGTCGCTGCTGAGGCGCCGCCATCGAGAGCAAGCGTGAAGAAGCGAAGAGCACGGTCAGCGACGTGCGAGGGAATACGTAGCGCTGATGCCATGTTGTTGATGCCGGTTCGGGCATTCGAGATGGTCATTTCGCGTGATTCACTGACGTAGCCACCACGGAAACCGCCTGGACCTGACACACGAGCGCGCGCCTGATCAGCAGCGATCATGCTACCTTGAACTACGGCGCCACCTGCTGAGTTCTCGCCGAATGTGATGTCGCTGACGATCTGCGACTCTTCGAGTACGACACCACATTGCGAACATACCGCCTGGTTGTCGGCATAGTCGATGGCTGACGAACCACAATTTGTACACTTCATAATCGGAAATGGTCAAGCGCGAGCTCTCGAAGCTGCGATGCAAAGTAGAGGATGGTGTGTTTCGGTGCTGGTGATGCCAGAGGCAGTGGCGCCGCTCCGCTGTAAGGAGGAGGTCAGGTACAGCGTGAAGCCTACGCGGCGCTCAACTTTTGAAGAGAGTGGCAAGTGGCCGATCTGGTCGAGTACGTGGAAGACTGAGCGGGAGTCGATGTTTGTCTACCAGTACAGGTGATCTGAGGTGAATGTCGAGTGGAGGTGTTGCCTGGGAGGGTTGCGCATAGCGAGGTGGTATGACGTTGATGGATGGTGTGTGGTGGTGTTGGAACGGTGGGAAAGGATGCAGCGTCCGCGAGCAAAATGCAAGAGGACGGTCAAATCCAAAAAAAATCTCGGTGGGAAGAGCGGGGCTCTCGCCTGTGTCTAAGCTGCAGCTGCACGCACTCAGCACCCTTAAGTCGACAAAAATGTGAAGAATGCAAAGCACACTCTCCCACTTCCCGCCACCTTATCCCGAAGTCCCTTCGGCTCATTCCTGACCATCAAAACAAAGTCGTCTCGCATAAATCACGGTCGTTTCGTAGTGTTTCATACTTGTGGACTGTGGATCCGATGGTGTACCACATATCCTTGCCTCAACACAAGGCTCTGGACGACCAGCACGTGTCAGCACCATCGTCAGCCGCAATTGCTGCGCCCAAGATTCCTCCAGTCACGCCGGCTATCTTATCAGCTTCTATATACAGCCTTGAGGTCGACGAAAGAACTTGATTCAGCTCTCGACACACGCATAGTAGATCCATCATCTTTCCTTGCGAGGACATGCTTTTCACATGGAATGCTGTGATGCGGGACACCGAGTTACAGACTTTCTTACGGACAAGGCCGAACCGTCGCTCCGTGGGATCATCGGATCATCTTCATCTTCATCTCCGTCGCCTCCCAGATCCTCGTCAGATTGCTCAGGAAGAAGGTTTCATCCCTGATAAACTTTTGCAAATCCTCCTCCACCGCTTTGAACCGATGATGGAACCAGATGAGCTCCTCCCAGATCGTCTTCTTAGCATGCACGCGTCGATTGAGATACTTCTGAATCGACTGGGTATCTTGTTTGACCTGCGCGGAGAGCGTGGCCTGTTCTTGCTGTGTGCTCGCACTGTTGCCTGATGAGGTCGCTAGTGTCGTGATCTTCTTCTGCGAAGCTTCGATTCGCTTCTTGAGCATGTCGATAGGGTCCACGAGCTGTCGATCGATGCGTGCAATCAGATCTCGGAAAGAGAGAATGAGATCGCGCTGCCCTTTCATGCCTTCGAGTGTCGAGAGGGACACTGCGGACACTCGAGATGAGGTGACGTCCGAATGATCTTGGAAGATGGCTGCTGTCGTCGAGAGAATCTCTTCCGTCTTCTTGCCACTGTCGCTCTCCGGCCTCCACCTCTTTGCCGAAGTCTCGATGACGGACAGAAGAGAGAAGTTGAGTCGGGAGTAGTCGGCCGCAGCCGCATCATTGCGTTTGACAATACGTTCAAACAGCGCTGCCATGGCAGTCCATCGTTCCAGCAGCTCCGGTATTGCTTGACGCTGTTGTTTGAGTTTCAATTCGAGATCCTCTGGAATGCTCATTTGTTCCGCTTCGTCCACTATCTTGATCAAACCTTCCTCGTCCAAGAACAGCGCAGGTGCTGAGCTCTTCCACTCGGCAATCGGTCTTTTCTCCGTGAAGAAGACCTCGACCAGCTTATCTTCGCGCAACACGGGATGGCAGCTGAGCATTCGCAAGAATCGTTCAAGTCCGCGTCTCCGCCTCTCGATGAACAGATCATCCGCACTGAGATGGCGACCTGCAATAGGCATGGCGATGCGTTTTGGAGGCAGCACTGGCAAACATCGGAAAGGATATCGTTTGAGCAGACAATCTTGCAACCAGAGCCAATCGCTGTATCTGCGCGTCACTTCGGATTCGCGCAGGCTGGAGGTGACAATGTAGACATTGTGCTTTATGATGAAGCCTTCGAGCTCGCTACGGAGTCGCACTGTCACTTCGTCCTCGGGCAGATCGGCTGAAGGGTCCTCCGCAGCATCCGCACCGTTGGCCTCGGCAGACTCTGACATGTAGGAGAAAGGTCGGTCCTGACGAGTGCGTGGCTGCCTTGCTGTTGGGTTCGGCTGGCTGGCTGCCAAGAACGCATTATCGGGAAAGCCGCCTGCTGTGCCGGAGATCGACGTTTCGCCGTGCGTGTAGAGGGTCTGATGTTTTCTTGTATCCACCATATTGGTCTTGTTGCGATCTGGAAGGCCTGAAGCGCCGTTGCCTGCGAAGCCTCCTCGGAATGCTGAATCGTAGCTCGATCCCGGCTCAGCTTGTTGAGGCATACCGTCATAAGCGTTGTAGCTGGATCGACCGTCGCCACCGTTGAAGTTGCTGCCATTGTTGGTGTTCCAGGGATCCGACATCTCGCGCATCGGTCCCGGAGGGCGCGTCTCGCGCGCAGAGAAGCCTGATGGCGCTGCTGGTGGGAAAGTGTGATTGCTGCGTGAGCCCATGTTCAATTCATTCAGGTTGAGTGTAGGTGCAGTGAGACTTCCGGTTGCAAGCTTCTGTTGAATGAGGCTGATGTTGAGCTCCTCGCCCTGTTGTGCTTGATGTAGCAGTCCGAGGGCCACGTAGAAGTCGTTTGGAGAGCATCGAGATCCTTTGCAAGCGGCATTGACAATTTGCTCAGCACTCCCGGCACCAAGTCCTCCGGCTGAGCTGATTACTTTATGAAGCAGGCCTAAGTGGATGTCAGCATCGGATGGGTCGCCGAAGGAATCATTTGAGGCGCTGTTGGCAACCGCGTGCCAGGCAGTTCGGTAGATTTCAGGTACGTGTGGCTCGACTGTCAGCCATGTGTGACACATGTCAGCATCAAATGAGAAAAGTGTGGTCAGTATCGATCATCATCAGAAGGCAAGAGCGAGGCATATGCAGCGAAGCTTTCCACACTTACAGCCGAAGGTACTAGATTCGAGTGACGGTGATGTTGGATCGGAGAAGGACGATGCTGCTTGTGCTCCTCCCCAAGTGAAGGGACGATGCTGTTTTGACATCGGTTTCACGGTGTCTTTGCAACACTTGCTGTCTTGCACCCTTTGGTTTGCTGCGCTGCTCGTTGCGCTTGAGGATCGTCACGTGATCGCTGCGGTGTGTGAGTGAAATGAAGTGGTCCAAGCCATACGGAAGCTTATCGGGTCTAGAGTGATGGTGCCGAGATGGTGACAGCTGCTCGGATGTTGGCAGCAGATAGACAAGCTCGGCTGTACAGCTGTAGGCCCCTGCACTAATTCTAGATTTTCTCCACTCTTGGCATGCGTCGCCACGCCGCAAATTTCCAATTGTTGCGTGTTGAGGAAAACGAAGTGTCGATCTGACATTCTGGGAAGAGACGCCTTCGCCTTGCATTCCCCCGTCTCACTTGCAGCGGTACACCAACCTTCACAACGAACATACTTGCAGCCTCCCAATGTGACTCGTGTTAGGAGGTGCAGCACCCGGTTCCGTTCGCTTTCACGTTCAGCGCAACAGATTGGCATCCATGTTCAGATTTCTCAAGCGAAATCGAGAACAATCAGAGGGCCAATGCTGCCATTGTCACATGTTGCGTGCTTGGTTACCTGTGGGATCTGTCTGGAATGGATGAAAGCTACTCTCTTTGTCATGCGTGTACCACACGGACGTGATCAGAAGGCTTCTCTGTGGCCTCTCTGTGGCCTTCTCGGGCCGGATGAAACACCCTGGCCGAAGAATAGGGGTGCAGCGGGCGTGGTTTAGAACAATAGCTCGGCGCTTTCACTCCATTCCATGCAGACACCCTTTGGCGACTTTTGATTGCGGTAGCTTCGAGATCCATCATAATTGCGAGCTGGCCAAGGATCATAATGCCGATCGAAGGTACTGGCTCAGCCGAGGCTGTCATGAGCATGTTTTGGCGAACGAATACAAGTTAAGTCTCCTTGAACAACATCGAGTCACCTTAACGTCAAGCGAAGTTGTTGACGTCTCTTTGACTTGGTGTTCATTCTGTATCCAGCAGACTCACGTTGCATTTGCGACACCGTACCGAATTTGACAATTTCAGACCAAAAAGTCGACGTGTGCGCAAAAGCCTTGATTCTGCAAGCGAAGCAGAATGACAGCTGCCAGTCTCCAAACTTAGCGCTGATTGTCGAGACAGATCCAGGAATGCTTCTATTGCCACCGAGCTCAGGTAGCTTCGCAGTCATGAATCGATTGACTGTCGGCAAATTACTTGCTGATGTCTTAGCTTCTTTGTCGTCAAGCTAATGTGATATTGTATTGGTGACATGTGATGGTGGGCAATGTGCACTTGACTTCGGGAGATTCTCTTCTGCAGGAACGGATACTCAGCCACAAAGCACGCATGTACTATTCGGCGCAGCTTTCTGCGGATGATTGAAGCCGTGCAGTACAGTGGTCGTATCTAATTTGCCGTTCAAGATCCGGGTGTGTTCCGGACTCGATATCGCACCGGTGTGGGCATTGAGTGCGGGCGAAGACGACATGCTCGGCCTGAATTGCACAGACAAGCGGGTGTTGAATGCCCGAACACGCAACAAAGCACTGTCGATCAAGGAGACCGCGAAATTGAAAGTGGGGAAACCCCAGGGAGATGCAACGGGATGAAGGGCATCGCTTGGATGAGCATGGACATGGCCTGTCGACTAAGACAGAGCGTGCGCTAGCTCGGAGCCCTCGAGTGAAATCGCGCATTCAATGCACTGTGCAGTAGTGTACTGACTAGTACAACAAAGGCTGGCCCAGGATGGCGTGTGAAATGTGTGAAATCGTTCCCACTCGCGACAAAGGGGACGGCAATTACTCGGAACCAGCAGATCCGAAGAAGCGCTCGACGTATTCGTCCAAACTCTGCATCTAACGTACACATGCGAAGTACGTCAAGGCGTGCTGTGACTTTCCAGAATTCGCGTCGTATGCACGAGTTGTGTGCGGCGGACGCGGCGGGTGCGGCGGATGTCTGGGCACCAGCTAGAGCAACAGCAAATCTGATGCTGCTCAGCCATGTCCTGTCAGGAACGCTCGAACCAAAATTGTCGCCAGCCGGATCGCTTCAGCACGGTCTTACTGCAGTTGGTCACATTCATCCGAATCAGGAACACGAGTAAATGCGTTTGTGTAACTGTGCACGGCATGAGACACTGAGTTGCAGATGGCCGACGTCGTGATGCCAGAGCATGAAGCCGACTCGCATCTGACATTCAGAAGGTGTGTAACAGTAAAATGCAAAAAAGGGACGCCTGGCCAAAGCCGACGGACGGGTTGATTGACTGACAGGCTGACAAGCTGACAGGTACAGTAGCGTGCAAATCCTGCTGCGGCAAAGGGCGGTTTCGACTACAAGGTGCGGTGTAGAGCCCGAAAAGAAGATCAGGCACCAATCCACTCTACGCGTGGGTATCATTATACAGGCAGGGGTGGGCAAGCTGGGCGTCGGCGGGTAAAGGGGCCCAAGAGCGGAGACGGATCTTCTCTGCCGAGCGCGCGGTACGCCCTGCATCCTTCTCTTACGACAGCTTCAGCTTTCGGTGGTCTGACTTTGAACTCACATTTTTTTTTTCTAATCTTTAGTATTTTCTTCATGTCTGTGAATTGCAAGGGAGAAAAAAAAAACCAGAAAAAAACAAAGAGGGGGGAAAGGTTGAGCCCGGATTCGGGCAGTGAGGTGCTTGGACTAAGTTTGTTCTTGTAGGTATGACGGCATTGATCTGCACTGTCTAGCTGCTGACTTTGAATTGAAGATTGAACGCGCGCGCAGGTACGGTAAATACTGTACAGTAATTGAAATGTTAAATGAAATGGACACTGCTGCGGAAGAGACGGCATCAAAGTCCTTTGATCCGCGAATTGAAGTGTTTTTCCCACACAATTCTTTTCTTCCGTTCGGTCGATTCAGGACCCAAGGTGTGGTTGCGAATCGTGCGCCACACTTCGTAGCTGTCTGACGATGCTGCCGTAATGTAGTCAACGACGAATCAAGTCAATCTCATTTGGCATCTCAAGATCAGAATGAATCCAGTATTGCATCGTGGGCTGCACAAAGCATTGTGAACGTTCACGAGCTGGTGCGCCAATGATGCCGGGGTGGTCGGACGAAAGAGCGCGAGAGTCGACGTGGCAGTGTACACAACGCAGCGGCACTGCCGAATGAAGAGACTTGGCAAAAAATAAACCAAGAAAACAGGCCGCATGACACCAGAGCAGATCCCTGCTCGGATACAAATGCCCTATCTCGCCGGCACCTGTCGGTCAATAAGAGAGCAAAATTTGTCCATTGGGAACACGAATGACGATCAACTTGACACATGCAGTTGCATCATTTGTGAAGGTTGTCAGGGTTCGGAGTTCTGATCTGCGGTAAGTTAGATCCCACCTTGAATGGGTTAGGTTGGGTTGTGGTACAGTACCTTTGCCCGAAGCAGAAGTTACTTGAACCCAAATGCTGAATGCATCCGAATGCAGACGGACCTCGGTGTTGTTTCTGTCTGGCGAAGGTGGTGCATGACAGCATCGTTCTTTGCATCTTGACGCGGAAGCTGTGGTGACAGACGATAGGTTTCAGCATGCTCGATGCGCAGACTGCATTGAGACACAATGGTCAAACTTCGAAAAGACAGCAGGGCGCAGGTGTGTGGGAAGACAAAAGAAGACAGAACTGCAGCATCTCGATGGACGCGGCGATTTCAGGGGAGGCGACGCGAGCTCGTCGCAAGCAAGCAGCGACAGACCAAAACAAATAGATTCGCGCTGTCAATTGACACCGAAGCCCACGCTGACATCGCGGTTAATTAATCTTGATTCTTGATTATGCTTGAATTATGGAAATGAGGCGAATTTCGAATATGTTGCTGAAATGGGATCGACGATGGGAGGCGAGATGAATTCAAAAAGTATTTGACCGTCAAACTTGGACATCCAGGTAAAATAGGTACACTGGAAAATATTTGATCCTTTCTGAAGTTGAGCTCCGCCTACATATTGTGTGCTTGACGCACCGAATCCTGATGATGTGAGCGCAAATTAGGTACAGCACACACAATGCAGCTAGGCAGTCAACTGTCAAAAGCCCCACCTGTCATCCGCGATAGGGTCCGCTTCATCTTTGCCGAAGTTTTGTCCGCCTTGTCCCTCAGGTCTGGATTCGAGGTTAGCGCATTAGCCAGACCAGCTGTGCTCCCTTAATTCCAAGACCGTCCTACCCTGACCCACTCATTTTGCCTTTCGTTGTTGAATCGAACCGGATTTGTCTCTCGGCTCTGATCACCTTGGTTTTCAACGACAAAGGGATTGCAGTTGGCGGTCTCAACTCGAGAGAAAAGTCTTCCGGACGTGGGTACATTATGAAGCTGGCGAACCAACTGTTCGGAGGATGTGGCCGAGTAAAAAAATGTCTTTCTCTTATTTTCCATGCCTTGTCTGCCTCTACTGTACTGTACTGTACAGTACAGTACAATGATTTTGACACTGTAGGCAAATGAGCTGAGATCATTAGAGTTGAAGTTATGCCGAGGATTGGGTTGCATTCTTGGCTTTTGGCCTTGGCCCTTTGACACGCCGCCCTGATGGGAAGCCAAGGGTAAGAAAGAAAAAAAATAAGAAATTGGGTCGACTCTGCTGCTGCACTGCCTATTATTTTATTTTATAATTGGCGCTGCCCGTTGTGCTGGAATTGAATCTGATGCGTCTGGGTTCAAGAGTAGAAGCTGTCGTTTTAGAACGGACATAGCTTGTCTTTGGTTTGACAGCAGCAGCCACTTTTGCACCAAAGTCAACGCCTCTCGCTTGACCGCAATTCCACTACTGCGACTAGAATTAAATTGGTTTTTCGGTTGACCTCCTTTCGCCGTCTGCCGTCCGCCGTCTGCCAAACTGCCTGTCTGCCAATCTGCCCGTCACACGTCCAACTAAAACTACGCCTTTTTGCGCTCTCTTCTTCTTTCTCCTCTCTCTCTCTCTCCCCCTCGTTCTCCCTCTTTCCCTGTCTCTTCTCACTCTTCGTCACCACTTCACTCATTTCCATCACCGCTTCTCAACTTTTCGACCTCCGCTCAATTTGCTCACCGCTGAACCGGTGTCCATCACTCTCACCCTTTTGTTCATGTGCCTTACCTAGTCGGTCTCGCCTTCAAATCCATTCAGTCAGTCGGTCAGTCCACCATTCAGTCATACCCACTTTTGGGTCGTCTGCCATCCGCTTTCTTGTTCTTCATCCGTCTCTAGGGCAACAACAGTATCATCTTTCGCCACCATCGCTCTCCTTGGATTACAATCGCATTCTCCCTCGATAGCACTGGCTGCTTCTTGCTCTTCCATTTCCATCATCGCAGCATCCATTCGTTGCATCTGATCCTCTACACTCAGTACGGCAACCCGATTACTTCGCTAATTGGCTGCCTTCAATGCGCACCATTTCGAATATCTCAACTTAAAAGAAAAACATCTTCTCTGCACTCTCCGGCATTGCCGGTTGCAATATGGTCAGTCCGATCACATCTAGGCCCGTCAGTAGCGTCCGCGATCAGCAGACCTCTCCTCATCTCTCCAGCATCAACGACACTCCACACCTCAGAAGCAAACCCAATCCAGGAGAGCCTTCACCTCGCATCAGTTCCATACTCAGCACTCCAAGCGACCTTTCTGTCCCACCTTCCTCGTCTTACGATCGACACAGTTCGCCTTTCGTGGATCACTCCTTGGATCGCAGCTCGGTTTGCAGCTTCGGTCAACGTTCTGTTAGCACCGCTGCAACATCCGGCGTACACGACTTTGATCATCCTCCACCTATTGCTGCGATACAAACGCCCAGGCTCGATCGCCTCTCTCCCAAATCTGCCTGGTCTGAACGTCCATCCTATCCTCGTTCGGCAGCTACCATGAACACCACTGAGAAGGCCGACATGGGCGCCCTCCGTCCCTCTCCATCTCCTGCATTGCGACGACCTACTTCTCCCGCCGGAAGGATTTCGAATCACTCGGCAGAATGGGATATACAATCGGATCGTGGCAGCCCTCGTTTGGCTGGTCGAAGATCCAATCTTCCGCCACCCGCAGCTACTTCAGCATCATCAGCAGCGCCTGGACCTCCTCATTCTGCTTATGCCCGCGATTACGTTAACAGTCCAAGAGCTTCTTTCCGCGAATCCGCCTACCGCGACCCACACGCATCGCATCGAGAGCTCTCGCCGCCAGGTGCACCAGGTCTGAAGCGCAAACTCAGCATTGGTTCCGACATGGGAGCGAGAAGAGCTATGCCCGACCGCGGCGATAGAAATGGCAATGTTTGGGCTCCAGCAGATTACCCTTCGCGTGCCGGCTACCCAGAGGCCGGATACTATCGAGCAAGGGACCGTGCCGAGTCTCCTGAACGCACCTACGCAGCTTCCTACTCGAGAGATGCAGCCTACCCGGCTCGATACCCAGAAGACCGACTGCCAGATCCACACTACTCTCCTCGCCATGCACACCCTGCTTCTCCATCCACTTCCCGTACCGCTTATCACCGCGGCTACGACTCGACAGCACCGGCTGGACATCCATACCACCCATCACGGAGATCGGATCGATACAGCCCTGGACCTTCGCCGCGCTCTCCTTCGTATGCTCCTCGTCAAGTATTGCCACCTCCACAAGCGCCTTCGCCGCACGATCCTTACAGCCGCAGCGCACCACACTCTGCCTATGTAAGGCGCCCTTCACCACCTCCTTTCGGAGCTGATATGCGCCCGCAACTCCCACCTCTGTCGTCTCGCACTACCCCCGCATCTCGATACGCAGCACCGCCAGCAGCTCGTGGACGCTACACACCACCTCTAGAGCCCTCCCACGTTGCTGACAGGATGAGCCCCACCCCTGAGCCTCACGCCTATTCGGAACCCTTCTACCCGGACCGCAGGCTCTACTTTGCTCGTGAACGCATTCAGGACCCCGAGATGGACGAGTACTACCATGGACCCATTGGCGCTGGTGGAGGCAAGGGACGTTATGCGGAATATCCATACGACCCGTACGACTCGCCTCGCGCGGGCAACTATCCTCCGCCTGGCGGTATGGTGGGCAAAGGTCCCAACGGTGCTGGCCCTATGCCCATTCCTTCGCCTGGCATGGCTCCTATGAGACACCACGACCGCATGCCGTATGCCAGCCCTTATCCTGGAGACTACATGCCGGATCCACGCGATATGCGTGGACACCCGGGGATGGGCCGACCCATGCCAATGCCCGCTACACACGTTCCACCTGGACCTTCAGCCGGTATTGCACCCCCTCCTCGTCGTCGAGGCAAGCTTCCCAAACCTGTCACTGATTTGCTCAAGAGCTGGCTTCTGGAACACGCTTCTCACCCTTATCCTACAGAAGACGAGAAGCGTTCGCTCTGCAGCATGACCGGTCTCACCCTCTCGCAAGTCAGCAATTGGTTTATTAACGCCAGGAGACGGATTTTGTTGCCTACGGGTGCCAATGGCAGCCCAGGCGGGTCTACTGCAGCTCAAGTCAAGGCAGCGTTCAGTGCGGATTCGCCCAGTCCAGAGCCCTGAGCTCTACCATGCGACGAGTCGACTTCTTTGTTGTACTACTAGCCTTTTCTGCTATTCTATAGACGACATGGTTGCTTGCACTCATACATACACATTTTCGACTGTATTGCATCTCTTGTACTTCTTCTTCTCGCCTTGTTTCTCTTTCGTTCTCTGATTGAATCTCATCACTAATCTTTATCATCAAGTGTCAAACATGAATGTTGCTGATTGTGTGCAATCTCTTTTGCTTGCGCTTCCGGCATTGAAAATTGTCTCCTTGCAGCTGAGGACACTTGAGCACTCAAACAGCTTCTCTGGATATTACTCTATAGCCTTCTTTATATTTCATGATCACATCTTCTTGCACTCAATCACACTTGTCCCAGTCGACACATCACACATCACACAAGGCAAAGCAAACCGTAAACAATACTTATTCAACCCCTGAACTACTGACAAGACATCTTCTCCGCATTCCACCACCACCTCTCCTCCACCTTACTTAGCGACCGGCGCTCTCGGCCCAAAATTAATGCTGAACGGGTTGAGGACATCCTTTCTTTTGGCTAGGAAGTTGCTTGCCGCTGCTGCTGCTATCGGTGCTGCTGCTGCTGCAGGCGGCGCTACTGCTGCTGCAGGCGGCGCTACTGCTGCTGGAGCCGGTGCAGGTGCTGGCGCTGGCGCCACCGCCGCAGGCGCACTTTCCGCCACTGCCTGTCTTAACGCCGCCTTAACCGCCTTTTTCTGCGCCTTCAACTCCGCCACTCCCCCCGCTGGAGGCGGACTCGCCACCGGAGCCGGCGCTGGTGCTGGCACCGCTGGGACTGGCATCGGACTTATGTGCGCCGGAGGATGACTCGCCTGCGCCGGCATGATATTCATAATCTGCGGCATCGGCATCGCCATCTGCGGACTACCCCCCGGAAACGCCCCTGGCACACTATACCCAATCGGCATCGCCTGGCTACTCTGCAAATGTCGATTCTTGATCGACCACAGATCCGCAATCTCAAACTCCAAATGCCTTTTCGCCTCTCTGATCTTCCCCACATCATCAAACATGCCAATCACCTCCTTGTGAAGCAACTTTTTGAACTCTTCGGCATGAGCTTGGACGTTGGCTTTGAGCATCTCGCGAGAAGCAGCATTGACGGCTTCAACGAGTTTGTGGTTCTGCTCGCTGGTGCTCTTGAGCAGCTCACTCGTCATTTGCTTGAGTGCGGCGTCGGCGGCGGCGGCGGATTTGACTTCGACCTCCTTCTGCGCGTTGATGGCCGACACGAGGGATTCGATTGCAGATTTGGGATCGAGCTCCCTCTGCTTCGCCTCATCCGCCGCTTTATCCGCCGCCAACCTTTGGTAGAGCAAATCGACGAGTTCGGCTTTCTCCTTCTCCTTGGCAGAAAGCAGGGACCTTTCGCGCTCAGCTTCAGCCGCTTTGCGTGCAGCTTCTTCGGCTTCCGCTTGCGTTTGCTTTTTCTTCGCTTCCTCTTTGGTCGACAGAAGGTGCTTGAGGATCTCCTCTACGGCTAGAGCGAGTGCTTCGGTTGTAGGTGCGGAGCCAGAGTCGTGTGCTTCTGCGCCTTTCTCAGCAGCAGCAGCAGCAGCCGCCGCCGCCTCTTTCGCCTTCTCCTTAGCGACCACCTTCGCCGGGATCGGAGTAGCCATCTTAATATATCCATCGTCCACAGGCTTCTCCGCAGCAAGTTTAGGCGCATCATGCTCTTCCTCTTCCTCCTCACTTTCCATGTCGTCCGCTTTCTCCTCCACATGTTTCGTCAATTCGATAATCGCCTGCGTTCCATACCCTGCCTCTGCCGCCTGTCTGACCACTTCAGACGTCCTTTGCGTATCCTCCTGATCCGCCGCGTCCTTCAACTGATGCAAGATCGGTTCGGGAAGCGGTAGCTGGCTGTCGATGGCCGGATCGCCCGTCGCTTCAGCGGGAAGAGGGTCCTCAGGCTTGCCTTGAGCTCGTTGCATGCTCTTGAACCTTTCCCATTCACGCAGTGCTTGTCGAACCAGCAGCGCTCCACTAGCAGCCTTCGCAGCTTTGGCGGCTTTGGACTTGAAGCTCACCTTGGGCTTCCCATCGTTGTCATCGGGAAGATACCAAGGGTGGTGATCAGCTTCCCTTCCAGCTGCGGAGGGCGATTCGCTGCGACGTTCATTCCATTTCCTCGTTCCTGCGGGCCTCTTGCGACTAGCAGTGGAGGGAGTAGGAGAGAGGGTCGTATGGGGTGCATTTCCTGCATCACCCATAACAGTGATCTGGTCTAGATGGCCTCTCTCCGTGACAGAAGGCACTGCACCGGACGTTCCGGGTCGGAGAAGGGATGGTGGGGCATGAGAAGCATCCGAGATGTGAGACGGAGCAGTGACAGCATTGGCAGTGTCGGCACTCATCAACGAAGGAGCCACGCCTCCACTCGGTAAAGGCCTCCCTTCTTTGAGCGCCTTCAATTCGTCATGAAGCTGCGTCACGCCGCTGGCGAGAGTTCGCCACTCCTTTGAACGATCGACAACGTCGCGTTCAAGCCAGGCATTGAGCTCGTTCAAGTACCTCGAGATCTCGGTCTGTTGCTGAAGCTGCGTCTGACGTGCCAGTTCGCTCTGCTTGAGCGCTTCCAAGATCGTCGACAGCTCTCCATTCGCCGATCCGGAAGCACTTAGTTGAGACCCGACATAGCCTACGCCAGGAGTCGGTGGTGGACCTGCAAACTTGGCCTCGCCCGCCGCAGCTGCAGACATCGACAATCCCAAACCGTTCGGCGTCTTCTCCTCACCCACCGCTTTAGGGTCCTGAACGACATCTCCCACAGCCCATCTTACGCTCGGGGTTGGCGGCACAGGCTTGTCCAGATTGACGGGCATTTCGGCCGTCAACGACGACGTCGATTGCTCCGGAGCATCTGTGCTACCAGCTGCCACTTTGGGCGTGTACCATCCACCCAGCTGCGCAGCTGGCAAGTTGGCTCCACTAGCTGCTTGCTGCATCGCTCGCCGCCTGCGGATCTCTGCCTCCATGTCGAGGCTGCCATAGCTTGGTTCGTTCTTGACCATGACTGGTCGGGGCGTGGCTGCGGTCGATCCGGGGTCGGCGAGCATTCGGAAATTCTGTGCTGGCGCACGTCCAAGGTTCGTTGTGGCTCTCGATGCGGGTCGGCTGAGGAGCGACTTTGCATCCCACTCCGAGTTGGGCGGTGGGGAGGGGATGCCACGATCGGAAGTCCAGCTGCGAGGCGGGATGCGACTGGAGGCGGAAGCCAACTCATTATCGGTCGTCGAGATACTGGCAGGAATGCTGGCACCTGAAGGTACGCGGCGAGGAAGTGTAGCCGAGAAACGTCTCCTAGGGTCGATATCGACATCCATCGGAGTGCCCGTATACTCCTCGCCAGCAGCGGGGGCGCTCGAACCTCGCACCATCTCTGGCGACCTCGGTCGGCCCGCGTAGTCAGCCTGGATCGCTTCATGTCGTCCATCTCTACCATGCTTGACGCGGTCTTCCATCGACTTGATGAGCTCATTTCCCCTCAGTTCTGCTGGCATGCGATGCCACTCATCCAACAGAGTCGGATCACGAGACGAAATAGCCGCTCTCACCATATCCTGCGACCTCGGAGTCATCCCTGCCGCATCCTCCGACAGATTCATCTTCCTGAGCAACTTCGACAGCACGCCTTCGATCCTTGCGAGTTCCGCATCCTCCCCATCGCCGGCACGAGGGATATCCAGTATTGAAGCAGACTCGCTCTTGGCCCTCTTGTGGACCGCGGGAGCGGCGACCACATTGGTCACCAAATCGAGCACCTTGTCGAGCTTCTCTTGCATCGCTGCGAGTTCCGTATCGCGTCCAGACTTGGTCGAGAGCTTGCTATCCGCTCCCATCGACGAAGTCGAACTCCTCCGACGCGCATTGCGATGCGATTCGCTCGTCGAACCTTTCTTCTGCAGATCCGAAACGACTTGCTGGAAATTGCGGATTTGATCCTCGAGCTCCTTTTCTTTCGTGATGCGCTCCCGCTCTCGCTCCTCGAGAAACTCGAGCAGCTTTCCTACATCTTGAGAATTGATGCTGCCGCTCGAGACGAGCGAAAGCGCGCTCTTTGCTGCGGGAGACTTGACCGAACCGTTTCCGACAGCGCGAAGGACCAGATCTTCGAGCTTGCTGCGGTTGCTGCTGCGCACCGAAGCGTTGAGACGCGTGCTTTGTGCTTGTGACTGCGTCTCCTCGATCACCGTGCCAAGGCGGTGGCTTCGTCCAGCTGGAGAGCTGTTGAAGAGTGCGTCGGATGAGCTCGCATTATCGGCGGCCATGATGGTATCTCTCAGCAGCTGAGCTGGAGTGCGAACCGCGCCAGATTTGGGTGTTGCGTCTGTCTCAGGCTGCGAAGAAGCTCGCTCCGCATCGTCGGCCTTGTGCGCGCTCCTCTTTCGCTCAGCAGCAGAGTAAGAGCTCTTCAAGGTATCGCTCCTTGCCGGTCGTTGGGAGGCCGAGTCGCTAGGTACGAGCTCCGACTCCTTATCCAGTCGCGACCAGTTGAATACGGCCTCGCTGACCGGAGTGCGTGGTCCAAACTCGTCAATCAGACTGCCCTGCGAACGCGCCGACTCGTATCCATCCATGTCTGGCGACGACGAGGTTGGCGACTGATCGCCCGTATCACCCATGGCAACAGCTTGTTTCGCACCGTCATCGCTATGATTTTCCTCAAGGCTGCTGCCTCTGTCATCAGCATAGGAAGCTGGCTCTGATTGAACCGTACCAGCCGCAGGAGTGACCAATGTCGGAGTCTTGGGCGTCAAATCGTGCACAAACCCAGTGCTGAGATCCATCGGCTCCCTCTGCCAGCTGCGAACCTTTGAGCGTACAGGACTGTTTGACACTGCCGCCGTCGACTGCAACGCCGGCACAGCAGCTGGAGCACTCTCCGCACCCTTGCTTGAGGTTGAGATGGGCTTGACGCTCTTTGAAGCTTGAATCGGGGTGCTGAGCGCCGTCGCCGGCTTCGGCTCCTTGGGCGGCAACGGAGGCGGCACTGAAGCGAGCGCCTCGCCAAAGCTAGGCTGCACCTCCTTCGACGTCAATTCAGAAGACAGCTCGCTCTTCCAGATCGACCCGATTCGTTCGATCGCTTCCTCATTGCTTGACGACGCAGGACGCAGCGAAGGAGGCTGCTTGGGGCTTCCCACTCCAGTACCGAGGGAGGAAACAAAAGGCCGAGTTGGGCTTGAGCCCGCAAGGGCTCGACTTCGATTAGCGGGTGACGACGGAGCCAGAACCGGACGGCTCGGTCGTGACGCACCGTGCCCCGAGTTGGCGAGGGCGGACTCTTGCATACTGTCTGGACGTGGACTTCCACCCGTCACATCCCAAACCGATGAAACCCACTGAACTCGCTCCTTGGCACTATCCGCCGCAAGCCTCTCCACCCCGTCATCAAAGATGAGCTGGAACGGATTGATCGATGCCAGACCCTGCCTACGAGCGCAAGCAGCACCGACGTCGGAAGTGCTGCTCGGGTGGTCGGGACTGGGCACCGAGTGGACCTCTCTGCAAGCGCGTAGATCGAGGACGACATTCTCTCGTCCACCGCCAGACGGGATCCAGCTCATAGCCACTGCAGTCGGCAGCAGAACAGCCTTGACTCGGAGCCAGCGAGGATTGGCATCGTGAACGTTAAAGTAGTACAGCACTCCAGCACGAATCGGTTTGGTGCCCGTGGGTTCTCCCGACATCTGAATTGCCGTGGCGTTCGTTAAGGGCAGGTTGCCTTCCTCCTTCTTGCGTCGATACGAAGCTGTAGTACCTTGAGTAGCAGCACTGGCGTTACTGGCGTTGTCGTCTTGATCTGACTTGGCGCTGTGGCGTCGCTCGGCAAGCAGACCTGGGGCTAGCGATTGATTACCTCCGCTGGGTCTTCGTTCTCCCACGCTATCCGAGTTGGCAGGCCTGCCGGATAGAACACTCATGAAGCCACTGACACTGTTTCGCAGAGCAGAAGTCCTTCCAAAGCTACCTTCGCTGTTTCCTCCCGACCCACTGCCTCTCCTTCCATGTCCGAAGTTGGCTCCATGACTTTGCGCCGACAGAGGTCCACTAGCGAGCGTGCTGCCGCCAAGATCGATGGGGTTCGATTGAGATCTGGAATGCTGAGACGCAACACCTAGCGAACGCACACGACTGTGCACGCTGCGATTGTCACCAAGAAGACTGGCTGGTGCTGCATTCTCATCCGCACCCTCATCGTCGTCTCCGCCGAAGCTTAGATCATTTCCCTCGCCACCAACACCCACCATTCCAGCGCGTCTCGCCCTGAACCTGCCGGCCTCGAATCGCTGAGCTCGTAACTTTGATTCTACCGGCGACGCATCTTCCGCTGCTGCTGCTGCTGTTGCTGCGAGTGCAAGGTTCGATCTCGAGATGGAGATGGTGAGCGGGGCGAGCTTCTGGGAAGGAGTACTGAGGCCACCAGACGTCGGTGTGCCCGGCTTGACGGGGAGAAGCTTGCTCCGTGGGGTGGCGGTGCGGGAGACACAGGGCGATTGTTCCGAGGGGGAAGCGGTTGCTGACTTGTCCTCGAACATCCTGATCAAGTCTTTGGCTTTGGTTGGCGATGAGGGGACTGACAACTTGCCTGGGCTGGACGGCGCGCGAAGGTCCTGAGAGGGCGCAGCTGCACTTGCTGCGGACAGTGGTCGAGTTGGCGAAGCACATCTTGAACCAGAACCATGTCCAGCCGACGGAGCTACCGAGGACCCTGATCTGGAGAACATGCCTCTGATCGCAGCGAGACTACTGCTCACCGACCCGGCATGTGAAAGAGGCCGGCTCCTCGTAGCACCCTCCTCTGCCGACGTGTTCTTGATCTCCGCCGTTGCAGTCGCCAGCGTATCCGCTTCCGCATCCACCTCCTTCTGCAAGCTATTCTGGGACCGTTGTCCCTCTTGACCGGAAAAGATGCTAGTTGCCACCGTAAAGTCGGTCTGCATCCTTCTGATCTTTGGCGGCATGAGACTCGATGTACGTTCCTCCTCTTCCTCTGCCGCCACGTCGCTGGGTGTGACGACTGGCTCGACCGTGTACACTCCTTGCTTGCTTGGGACGCGATGGAGCTGAGGTCCCGAAGCCCATTTGGGAGGTGCCAGTGACGATGCCGACCAAGGCGCAGGAGAGGTAGGGTCTTGACTGGTCGAAGGAGAATCCGGCTCATTGTTCGGCCTGCTCCAAAGGCTGGTAGCATTCGCAGAGGAGCCAAGCAAGCTGCTGTCGATGGGAGAAAACACCTGCGAGGTGGCGGAAGTGACAATGGGAGCCGGGGCGGCACTACGACGCTCGAAGACGGTCGCAGTTGATGCGTGTTGGAACCCAACTTGTCCCTCTGTCGTGGGAACAGGAACGCGCGAGCTGCGCTTGGCAGTCATGTAATCCGACGCTTTCGCACTCTCGGGCGACGAGACCGTTACGGGAGACAAAGCAGATCGACTTGTGGAGATCTGTGAACGGGGCGGGGCGTCCTTTGCAGCAGTCGAGTCGAGAAGTTCCCGCTGACGGATGGCTTCTCTGACACCGGCCCCGGGAGAAGAAGTCCCTGCCAAGAAAGGCGACTTGAAGTCCTGGCTATACTGCGAAGCTGGGCTCTGGAAGCGTGTGGATGCAGCGAATGACCGAGATCTGGCCAAGGTGCCCGGTGTTGCGGTCTGGAAGGACGTTGCGGGTACTGGCACAGACACCGCCGAAGCTGACTCGAGCATGTCGAGAACCGCCTGCTCGCCCGCTCCCAACCGATTGTTCGCTCGATCGTGTGCAATGGAAGCATCGATATCGTCCTCTTCTTCGTGTCTGATTTGCGGTGATGCAGACCACGGATTGCGCAACTTGGACACAGTCCGTAATTGAGCAGAGGCCGAGACGGCAGGGATGGCTGGGGTATATGTACCTCGCGGCGCTTCATCGAGGTTACGAACGACAAGAGGGGAGCGGTCATCGCTCTCTCGTCGCAGTCGTGGACGAGCAGCGATGGAAGGCAGAGGACTGTCGAGGTCCATTAGCAGAGCGCCATTATCGCGATGCCTTGTGATGGAGCTTTCACGTAGATCTGGAGTGGACCGCGAAGCCATGCTATGCGTCGAGAAGCTGCTGGTAGATCTGTCGCCTACTGAAGGGATGCGTTGGAGACCCGAATCGATGGTGTATACTGGTCGATGTGTCGAAGGAGCCTGTAGATGAGAAGTGTCAGAAAGCACGAGCGAGCTGACAGGACGGGGTGTGGACCGAGTGGCATCTGAACCTGCCCGAATCCTTGCCTGTGCTGTCGTCTCGAGCTGTTGAGAGCTCGGTCCAGCCTGACTGAGCAAGCTGGTGACCCACTTGCGAGGACTCGTGAGCTTAGATCCTGGTCCGGCATCAGTGCTCCCATACGAGCTGGAGGTGCTTCGATTTCTTGGTCTGGGGAACTTGCGCAGCGCACTACTTCCGAGCTTGGTCGAACTGGCAGACGTAGTGTTGAGATCTAAACTGGATGCCGATTTGCTCATCAAGTTGCTGAGGCGAGCGGGGATGTCGAGTGAGGTGCGACTTGTACTCTTGCTCATTGGCGGCATGAGGTTGGAGCTGGAAGGATCCATACGGTCGAAAGGGATACCAGCTCTTGCATCCCGGAGGTCTGAAAAGGACGCGGAGGAGATACCGCCGCCCATATACGGTGCTGTGGATTGATTCGAGTCAGTGTTGGAAGCATCGCGCTTGGCGTCAAGCTGCTGCTTGACCAGTTTCCAACGCTTCATCACGAGCGACTGCTAGCGGATGCAGATGGCGGGTTGGCGGTAGTGATGAAGTTGATGTTGTGATGCCGAACGACCAGTATATCGGATCTAGAAGGATGTGGTGTCGCCTGTGAGCCCGTTTGTCCGCACCCGAGCCGCCTTGATGTTGCGAGAGCTTTGATTGATCTTGACGAGGTTGGTGGTGTCGAGGACAAGCTGAGTTGGAGAATGAGCCCACGCGAAGCTTGAATGTTTGGCTAGGCGAAGGGCAGTGGATGGGTCTTGGAAGAGCGAAAGGGCTTGGCTGGAAACGAATTAGGCACGTAGCGAGGTGTGCAGACGAGGCAGCGACTGTCGGAGAAAGCCTGTATCCAAGCACAAAGAAATGTTCTGTCGGGGTTGAGACCGGCCAAGCGAGGCTTATTGATGCGTCGATCAAAGCAAGAGGGCGGTGTGTGGGTATCTAGCTGTCGAGTGGATGGATGGCTGGGTGTGGTGAAGAATCCGCTTGTCCCTGTTGAGTGTTTGCTGAGCGACAGGTGAAGCAGATTTGAACGCAGCAGCAGGCTATGTCTCGATCAGGAGAGTCTCGGTGGAGGTGGGTCAAGCAAAGTTGGAGAGAGCGGCTGCTTGGGCGCCTTTACAGTGGTGGAAGTAGCATAGCAGCTGGTACAATCGAGAAGGGGGAGAGATAGCTTGACAGGTAAAGGGATCGAGGGGAAAGAGGAAGCAAAGAAGCGGAACACCGATTGCCAAAGATAGAGAGGACCAAGTCGATATGGCTCGAACAGCAAGATTGTGTGCGGGGCTAGACCTGCATTGCGTTGCATGACGCTGCCTTTTTTTTTTTTTCGACCAGTCACCCTTGTACGACTGCGCAGTTGCAGTTGACGCAATCGGTCGATCTTGAAACCTTGTTCTGACCTGTTCGATGAGTGCCACACACGCTCTGCACGCACTTGGTCTCCTTCCACAATGATCATACTGGTTCACTCCTCGACGTTCTTTGAGGCCATGAGATGAGTATAGTACTGTATTGTGGTCAAGGAGTGTTGATTTGCCAAGAGAGCGAGACCCTGTTTTCCTTTTCGCAGTTGCAAAGCGCCGATCTAATTTGCTGCGCTACATGACCGGCCCGCCTTTGTCTTCGCATGGCTTCCCAAAGTCAGATTGCTATCTTTCGCTGTACCTCCTTATTTGAAGTTTTCCGACCATGAGTAGCAAAGCTGACCATTGGTGAGGATAAACGGTTTCGCTGTTCTCATTGTTCCGACAGTAGACACAAGTATAGTTGCAGCCGTTCAAAACGCCGCCCGCAGGTCCAAATGCATGCACACTGTGGTGGAGAGCGCAGAAATCTTAGCAGCTTCCCAGTTCCGATGTCTGTTTCACTTTGCTCAAATTCTTTTTTTTTTTTTCCTTCATTTAACGGGAACAATTGGCAGTATGGTGAAAGTGGGCACTGAAAAGAAGACCGCAAAAAGCACGGTTCCCACTCGCTTCGCTGCGAAAATCTGCCGCCTTGACTGGCTTTGTCGAGTAAAAGAAGCTACAGGCAAGGTAGAAGCTGGGCAGACCCGGGTCGAGGCTTCCGATGATCTAGGTCGCTCTCTTGTGCTCCGGCCCGCATGAGAGGTAAGGTGGATGCATATGATACTTACTATAGGTCTTTCAAATCGGCTGCACAGACAAGCTTGTGTAACCTAGGAGGCGACAGTCAGTGCTCGGAATCTGGATTCGAGCGACAGGACAAAGCTTTCGAAGTGCGCACACAAACTCATGTGCGTAAAGCTGCACGTGAGATTGGCAACGTGCATCAGAAGAGCAACACTCGCACAAAACTTGGCCGTCCGACATCCACGTCTTGGCCTTCTGCCTGCTTTTCATCTCGCGACCTCATCACGTGTCAATCTCACTTCAATCATCAAGTGCTGTTAGACCGCAGTTGAAATTCAATCCAAACGGCGAGAAGAAGTTCGGGATTCCTAGCATAAATTCGAAAATATTCGAAATCCCGCTTCCAGCTTTTTTCGAATCACCGAGCGCGCCCACGCTGCCTAGAGCAACAGGCTGCACGGACCGGTGTCCACCACTCGAGGCCAGGTGGCGTCTTCCCCAACACAAGAATGCGCACAGATGGCAAGAAGTTCAGACAGAACAGGCAGCCACTTGCGTTTATTCTCCAGGTGAGCTTGGGCCAACCATATCGATTGGCTGGTCGACCCACTCGACCCTGCACATCCTGCGTTGCGCACAGAACACACAGAACACACACGCTCAGCCTTACGTTCCAAATGCGTTCAAACTTGCTCACTTCTTCTATCCCATCTTCTCCCCTCTCCACCACCACCTACCCCTGATCCATTCCACTCACACAATGTCTGCCATCACTGTTCAGACCAAGCCCTTCGAGGGTCAGAAGCCCGGTACCTCCGGTCTCCGCAAACGAGTCAAGGTGTTTGCCCAGGAGCACTACACCGAGAACTTTGTCCAGGCTATCCTGTCTGCCATCCCCACCGGTGCTTCGGGTGCCACCCTTGTCGTCGGTGGTGACGGTCGCTACTTCTCCAAGCCCGCTATCCAGGCCATCATCCGCCTCGCTGCTGGTAACGGTGTCTCCAAGCTCATCATCGGTCAAGATGGTATCCTCTCCACTCCCGCTGCTTCCCACGTCATTCGCTCGTACAAGGCTACCGGTGGTATCTTGCTCACCGCTTCCCACAACCCCGGTGGACCCGAAAACGACTTTGGTATCAAGTACAACATGGAGAATGGCGGTCCCGCTCCCGAAAACGTCACCAACAAGATTTTCGAGATCACCAAGACCATCTCCGAGTACAAGATCGTCGAAGGTCCCCAAGTCGACCTCTCCAAGATCGGCGAGACTACCTTCGGCAACCTCAAGATCCAGATCATTGACAATGTCAAGGACTACGTCGAGTACCTTGGTCAGATCTTTGACTTTGAGCTCATCAAGAACTTCCTCCAGACTTCCGACTTCACTGTGCGTTTTGACGCTCTCCACGGTGTCACCGGTCCCTACGGTCGTGCTCTCTTTGTTGAGAAGTTCGGTCTTTCCGAGTCTTCGATTCAGAACTGCGTTCCCAGCGAGGACTTTGGTGGCGGACACCCGGACCCTAACCTCACCTACGCCAAGTCGCTCGTCGATGCGGTGGAGAAGGAAAACATCTCTTTCGGCGCCGCTTCCGACGGTGATGGTGACCGTAACATGATCATCGGCAAGGGCGCTTTTGTCAACCCTTCCGACTCGGTCGCCATCATTGCCGAGTGGGCCCAGAAGGCGATTCCTTACTTCAAGTCCGGTATCAAGGGTCTGGCTCGATCCATGCCCACCTCGGGTGCGATCGACCGTGTTGCTGCTAAGAACGGGTACGAATGCTTCGAGGTGCCCACCGGCTGGAAGTTCTTTGGCAACCTCATGGACGCTGGTCGACTCTCAATTTGTGGTGAAGAGTCGTTCGGTACCGGATCGGATCACATTCGTGAGAAGGATGGGTTGTGGGCGGTCGTCGCCTGGCTCTCGATCCTCGCCGTCGCCAACCAGGAGAAGCCGGGCACGTCGGTGAACGACGTGTTGATGCAGTTCTACAAGCAGTACGGACGAAACTTTTTCTCGCGATACGATTACGAGGAGGTGGACTCGGAGGGCGCCAACAAGCTCATGGCTCACCTGCGATCGCAGTTTGAGTCGCCCGAGTTCAAGGGCACGCAGTTGGGCGAGTTTGAGGTGGAGGAATCGGGCGATTTCAGCTACACGGATCCTATCGATGGCTCCGTGTCCAAGAACCAGGGACTGTATATCAAGTTTAAGGATGGGAGCAGGATCATTTTCCGACTGAGTGGAACGGGGAGTGCGGGCGCGACGATTCGGTTGTACGTCGAAAAGTACTCGAACGATGCAAACGAGTTTGGAGCGGATGCGCAGGTCGGGTTGAAGCCCCTCATTCAGCAGGCGTTGAACGTGTCCAAGCTCAAAGAGTTTACGGGCAGGGACAAGCCTACTGTGATCACCTAAGAGCGGGTTAGGTCGCGTAGAAGCGTAGGATGGTATCTCAGAGGAGGTGTGCAAAGAAAATTTCAAAGATTTCGTGGGTTTCAAGAAAGAAAGAAGTGGTCGAAAGTGTGACCACATGTCGGTCGATGCAAAAGATGAGACGGTGCTAGACTCGATTATTGTAAGATGATGTGGTGTTGAGAGCAAGCAAGCAAGTGAGCGAGCTGGTCAAAAGGGGCAGGGCTAGGCAGCTTGGGGGCAAGAATTTAGGTTCCGAATCCGGCCCAAGCCAGGCTGAACACTTTGAATTGCGCCAACTCTTTCCCTGCTGCTGTATCGAAACCTCCATCCTTGATGGCTTCCAACTCCAACTCTTGTCCATTTTGCAAGTCTGGGTGGAAGGAATATAAATGGCATATGAGATGAGTTTTTTTCACCGCTGTTCCTAATCTTCCGTTTGCGACGAGGGTGGTTAGGGAGAGGTCTTGGTGGTTCAACACTAGTTGGGCAGTGTAGTGCGAATGGTATCGGAGGGGGTCTCCGGGGTAGACGGCAAAGTTGCCTCCGAAACGTAAGCCGTTCATCAACCAGTGCGATTGCGACTTGAGGTGCTCAAACAGCGCCACACTCCCCACCTCAACCTGTGTCGATGGGTAGGGGTATACCGATTGGATGCGGCTGAGTGTTGTAAACGTTGAGGGTTGATACCAGGGGAGGGATTTGGAGTGGGTGGGGATGGTGTAGTGCCACGGCAAGCCCGCTAATTCTTCTTCTGTTGGTATGGACGTCGAGGGGGGAGGAGTTTGGGCAGTTTGGGCGTGCTTGGCGCGCAGCACCTGTCTCTCCTGCCAAGCTTCAACCTGCTGCGACCGCCGATCGTCTTCCACTCCTCTTTCCACCTCTTCCACCTCACCCTTGTTAGCTCTGCGGTAAGAGTCGCTCTCATCCACAACAACCGCCCACCCGCGTCGGACGAGATACACCACTTCCTCCGGCAGCAGCTGGATCGGCAGACCCAAAAAAATATTTTGCTGCGGAAACTGCGCCAACGTACCCGTAAACGATCCCGTCAACCCATACGAGCGCAGCAATTTCAGCGATTCAACCGTCCACACCATCGCCACCGGTAAGGTTGGTCTGGAGCTGCACGAGCCACTCGCGATGACCTCGTCCGAAGAATCAAGTATCGTCGCCGGTAAAGAGGTCGAAGGATGCAGGTGGATCTGCACCTTGCCCGGGAAGCGTGTGGACAGATCGCGGATCGAAGCTTCCGCCGCCGCAGAGGAGGATGTAGAGCCAGACATGGCCATGCGATCTAGTCGTCCGACGACCTTGACCTCCAAAGGTGTGACAATGATGATGATGATGGTCGAGCAAAGACAGATTAAATAGAGAACAAAATGTCGAAACAAAAACGCTTCAACGAACCCTTAAATTTCACCCAAAAGTGGAGCTGCATGAGCCTTTTCCCGACTTCCGACACACTCACACCACCGTTCTTGCTCACCATACTTCATCACACACACACAACGTTAGCATCACATCTTGTGACCGTATTGAACGATAAGATAATTTGTCATTTACCATCATCCAACCCCATCAATCAATCTCTCAGACTCTCCCCCGCACCCATCGCATTGGGCGCATTATACGAAAAGCCGACAAACTGTTCCTGCACCGTTGCGCTCAACATATGACTATCGTCCACCACCGAGTCCATCGGGGGTTCGTTGGTAAACTCGGGATCAAAGTTGCTCGTATCGATAGCGCTGGCCACACTAGGCTTGAATGGCGGTGGAATCTTCTTGGCTAGGAGCAGCTTCCAGTCGATGTGCTTGGCGAAGAAGGGATGCGCTTTGATATCGGCCGCCCCATGGGGGCCTGAACCGAGACGTTGGGCGGGATCGCGGTTGAGCAACAGGGTCAGAAGATGGCGTGCGTCGGGAGAGACTTCGTCGCCGAATCGAAGAGGGTCTTGGAGGATCTTGCGGTACATTTCGTTGACATCTTCCGAGTAGAACGGTGGGAGTCCCGTGAGCATCTCGTAGAGCAAAACGCCCAGGGTCCACCAGTCAACGGCTTTGGTATAGCCCTGTCCCAACAGCAGTTCGGGCGAGAGATATTCGGGAGTTCCACAGAATGTGTTGGTTGTTTCCTGATCGCCCATATTGAGTTTGCAAAGCCCGAAATCGCACAACGCAATGTGTCCGGTGTAGTCCAACAGAATGTTCTCGGGCTTCAAGTCACGGTAGACAACATTGAAGCCATGCAAGTGCTCAAGAGCACACAGCAATTCGGCAGCGTAGAACCTCGATCGCTCCTCATTAAACCTTCCCTCCCTCTGCAGGTGATGGAAGAGCTCTCCACCGTTGATGAACGCCAGCACAAGGTAGAGCTTGTCCGGACTCTGGAAGGAGAACTTGAGCGGGACGATGAAGGGATTGTTGACCTGGGCAAGCACCGTTCTCTCTGCCAAAGTATGCGTCACTTCGGAACGCGAAACGATGTGCGCTTTCCGAATCGTCTTGAGCGCATAGATACGCGAAGTATCCCTCTTCCTCACCTGCATGACTTTACCGAAACTGCCCTTGCCGATGACCTTGAGCAGCTCGAAAGCATCCATATTGAGCGAACTACGCGAATCGCTTCTGTACGAAACCTGGACATGGATCTGACCATTACCGCCTGCAACCGGATACCACGCATCCGATGTGCGCTGGTTCTCGAAATCGGGAACAAATTTGACACCACCGAGGTAGATATCGCTCACACCCATGACATCGTCACCCTGACCATCTCTTGCTTCAGGTTGCTGCGTGTGGCCATCGCCAGACCTAAGGTAGGTTTGAAGACTGATCTCCGAGATACGCGAAACGTCGAAATGAGCCCTGAACATCCAAGTCGGACCTTGGACATCACCACCGATCGCATCGATCAAGATCTCGTTCTTGTCGAATTCAAGCACGAGGTAAGGCAACCACCAGCATTGTTTGCGTTGCATGGACTGGCGATTTTCGCGATGGCCACCACCAAACGATTGTGCGAGGGAGGAAGCATTGGGATTGTGCTGCGCAAGGGCTCGTGCGACGGCAGGTGGTGTCTGCATACCGGGTGGCAAGCTAAGGCCGCGAGCATCGATGACACGGATGGTCAAGAGACCCGATCGTGGAATGGGTGCACCATCCGAAGAGGCGAGGGGATTGGCAGAGGATGAAGCGTCGCCACCAGGATTGCCAGGGGTTGGTGTAGCGGATCGATCGAGTGGAGTGCGTGCGCCGAGGTTGGCTCCATCCTTGAACTCTGTTGGATGTAAGAGCAACAAAGGTGGGTAGAAGAGTCAAAGTCAGTTATGCCTCGGACAAGCGACGGGGCGATGTTGGCACGAGCGTACAAGGTAGTATAGAGGAGCATGTCTTGGTACAGGCTTGCAGCATTGAGTGATCCTCAGGCATACTTACTCTTGCCAAGCTTCCACGACATGTTGGCGTCTGAGCTGTTTCGCTAGCTACAGAACGAGGTGTATCGGTGGAGGAAAGAAAGACAGGGTGCGAATAGCCTGATTTGATGGTGGTGGGGTGAAGTTGGGCTTGAGCAATTCTCTCGCTGGGCAAAGTGTTGGATGAAAACCTTTGATACAGTACGCGCGTGTTGACTTAAGCTCGTGAATGAATGGGAGCAGCGCTTCTTTCGCGGGTCCGAATGTATTGTTTGGGTGGATGAGGCGGTCCAAGCGTGCGCAGTGTTGCTTGCCGAGAAATGCGTGAGGACTTTGTACTTTATGATAACGATGGTGGTTGAATGATATATTGCCACTGAATCGGCTGTCTGCTGCCAGAGAGATGGGATAGGGAAAGGTGAGAAGTAGAGATGACAGAAGCAGATGACCCAAAGTACGGCGTATGTATATGGCAAGCGAGAGGGAGAGAGTGTGAGTGGCACAGGTCAAGTGATCCCAACTTCTGTGCACAAGAAGGCGCTTTCTTTCTTTCTCACGCATACAGTACAGTACAGCACTGTACGTCGCAGGGCAGGGCGGGGCGGGCGCGCACTTTAAGTTACAGTACGCCGAGCGATCCAAATGCGAATGAATGCGTGTGCACGAGTGCACGAGTGCAATTTAGCCTCGAACAACGGCTTTTCTGTTTCTTGACAACGCAATTCCAAAGACAGCAAGTCCAGGTAACTTAGTAGTGGACCGTGCAAGTCGGCTAGCGCTTGTCTTTTTGCAACCATGTTAGATCCTGACTGATCTTGTTCCCCGATCAGGGTTGGATTTTTCGGATGGCTGGCTATGCTGGGCCTCGATCTTTTGCAAAGTCCGATAATCCAGTAATTAATTGTTCTGCAGGAAGGAATCACGCTCGCCAAAAAGGGGCGAGATTCGGCAAGTGGAGCACGGGAACACCGGGTTGATGGATTCGACGTTGGCGGCTTCTCTTTGTGCGGGTAGCAAGGACGAGGGTGCAACCTATCATATTTTGATGTCCGCCAGCGTCTTTCTCCTGAAGCAGATTGGTCTAGTGTCAATCGAGTGAAAGCATCTATCAAAGCTCCTCCTGGTCTTGTGTGGATCGAAGGATGTTACTCCGCCAGCATGTGGCCCGGACACAGGCCGGACTACGACCGGAATCTCAAAGATGCCGTATCCCGACTTGTGTGGTGCATGCGTGTACTGTAGGTGGTTTCGGAAGCCATGCTCCCGCAAGCAAACATGCTTGGATGGAGGTCTATGCACGATTGACGGCACAGTTTTACAATTCTTTGATCAGATGGGCCGCGGTAGGCGCGAGCGATGTCAATGGGAGCGGGTGTGTCACGCTCCCACTCTCGCACAAACACAGGGATGCAACGTCGCTCGTGGCTGGCGGGGGAGGCAAGCCATTGTCGGCTAGGAACATGACAAAGGGAACAAGCAAGTAGAGTACAGTAGCCGCGGGGCGACTGCAGCTCATAACAAATTGGCCGCGTTGAACACCGTGCATGAGCCGACATACCAAGCCTATCCTGCCCAACGTTTGAGCTTTTGCATTCTTGCAATACCCGGACAAGGGTTCTAGTCGACTCGTAATCAAACTTGGAACAATGTCCTCTATGACCATCATTGCAACTCTGGTGATAGCAAGGCCGTGGTTTCGACACAAGAACCACAACGGAGAAAACGATTTGAGTCAAATTTCATTTCTCGGCGTGGCTCTGGATTCTGCTTGAAAAAAAAAAAAGTCGCTTGTTTGCCTGCAGATTTATGCAGCTCCGTGACTCGCCTTTCTCCCCCACGTCGTCTAAGATTTCTCGCTCCTTTTTTGTTGCAAATTTGCGACATTGTCCTCGGGTCTGGCTGCCAAATTCATCTGATTGCTCAACAAGCTCCAAAGGCATGGATGGCCATGAATTAATTGCATGAGAGTGCTCTCGCCAAACCGGGCTGAGTTGGCACTTTGTCCGCCATGGAAAAACTGGAATTCTGGGCAGCAGATCCAACAACTTGTCACTCTCCGACTTTTGTGTTTCGATTCACACACTCTCTCTCGGTTCGGTTGCAAGCTGAGTTCCTGGAATTCCGCTTCTCTCAACTCGTGTCGACTCATTCTTCATACACTACATGCTCAAGCCTTGACTCGATCGATGGCTTTCGTTGGATCCACCATTCACCAACATCCCCTTCTCGTCCTCTCTTTGCGCGGAATTCCTGCTTCGTCGCAGATGACCACTTCTCACAGTGCTCTCGGTCGTACATGAGCGCTTCTCCCCTCCAACCATCACATCTCCTCTCGATCTCGTCAACAATCACATCAACGTCATATCGTCAGCCATGGGTCGTGGTAGACGCCCCAATTTGGCCTTGGAGCCAACAAGAGCGCTCCAAACACAACGAGCTTTCCGTCAGCGTAAAGCCGAGCATCTCGCCGGCTTGGAAGAGTCGGTCAAGCAGCTTACACAAGAGAATGCCAAACTGCGAAAGCTCCTCTCCCTCGATCCCTCCAACAGACCCTTACACTCTCCCAATGCGACATTGTCTCGCAGTCCATCACCAAGTGCTTCTCACTCAACACTTCCCGCTGCACAAGCCAGAGGCAGTGGCATTCCAACTCCAAGTTCCACCAACGAATCTGGATCCTCGGCAGCATGTGACAATTGCGCCAGTCTCCAGGAGTCCAACCGACAATTGGCGGTAGCGGCAGCACAAGTCGAAAGCCAAATGTCGCATCTTCACCAGAGTATCAAAGCGCTGCGAAGCGTGTTGATGCATCACAACATCCCAATCCCTTCGATAGCAGCCGATTTCGGGTCACACCCCTCGTCTTCGCCCCATCCTCCCGCGGCAAAGAGATTCAGAGCAGAAGTCGAGCCCAATGCGACACCCAGTGGAGTTTCGATGACCACCAGCTACTTTAACGCTGCCTCTCCTGCTGATCAGTATAGACGGCCTACTTTGCCTCCCACGGCATCGTCGTCGATGCAGGGAGGTGGAGCGTGGCATACGCCGAGTCCGTCGGCAGTGTTGGGTGCACCGACGCCGCCCAGTGCGAGTTTCAGCCCAAGGCACTCGTTCAATCACGC
This sequence comes from Pseudozyma thailandica, assembly GCA_023212835.1. NCBI lineage: Eukaryota > Fungi > Basidiomycota > Ustilaginomycetes > Ustilaginales > Ustilaginaceae > Pseudozyma > Pseudozyma thailandica. The sequence goes on from JALCCH010000011.1 coordinate 167,550, forward strand.
ACATGCTAGTCCTGCGTCGACTTCAGCGGTGGGCTTGAGCGCGGCGGACGAGGGATACTATAGAGCAAGGCAAGCTCGACAGGGATCCATCAGTAACCAATCACGCCAGCTACCGCCACCAGCCGCCATGTCGCCAGCGAGGCAAGCGCAGCATCTGCCGCCCTGGACTGGAGCTTCTACATCATCGAGTCGACCGCCATTTGCGGATCATGAGCGCTCAAAGCCTTCTTACCCGGGCGAACAGGCAAGGTCGTCGCATCGCAGGCCCGAAGAGTACATGCAGGATTCGCGGTACGGGCTGGGTTCGGAGTGTGGAGGGCGTAGTGCGTATGGCGGTGCCGGTTCTCCGGCGGCCGGATTTGTGGGTGCGAGTCCAAGCTATGCGCCCCACAGTCCGTATGATTCGACTGCAACGGGTGTGCATTCGCCAAGGATGCGGACGGGCCAGAGTCCGCGAGAAAGGATGGAGGAAGGCAGTGCAAGCATTTACGCGCGGCCGTCTTTGTCGAATCCTTCGTCGCAAGCAGCAGCGTCGTCAGCATCGTATTGTAGGCCCAACGAGGCGGTGGATTTGCAAGCACAGCAGGGGAGCATGGGATGCGGATCGGGTGGGAAAAAGGGATGTGGACCGAGTGCAGGCAGCAAGGAGAGCAAGTGTTGTGCTGCAGCGGCATGGGCGGATTCGGCAGCAACGGGCAAGCAGAGTAGTTGTGGTGCGAGCGGCAAGGGTGGCGTGGTTTCAGCAGCAGCAGCAGCAGCAGGAGAGGGTCAAGAGGAGAAGCATAGTTGGGCTCCACCACCACCGCTCGGAGTGAGCTTTGACATGCGTGGATCACCAGCAACAGCATCTGCAGCAAAAGCACAAGCACACGGAGGCCATCAAAACAACAACAACGACAAAGAGGAGGAAGAAGAAGAATGCTGTCTAGGTCTAGTCAAGTGCGACTCGGAAGGGCGGATCATGATCTGATCTGAATCTGATCTGGAATCTTGTACAAGTAACAACACACGTATTCGTTTATATATCCGAACATTACACCCATTATTGGCATCATATTACTATTACTATTAGTACTGTGGATCGGAGTCGAGTGAAGTCGAGTGGAGGTGAGTGGGGGAATGTATTTTTACCAAGAGAGTTCGATCTGGTCTCCGTCCTCGAGGTCTTGAATGTTTGCGACTGTGTGGGTTGGGGTATAAGCGAATCCGTCGAAAGTAATTCTGATTTGCGCGGGTTGGATGGGGGTGTGCGACAGTTTTTGTGCGTGGAAGTGTGCAATGATGGTCGAAAGTTGCGTGCCCGGTGTCACGGTGACCGACATGACTCCGGATTTGGATGAGAGCGTGAGGTCCAACGTCTCGCCTCCTCCTCCTGCTGTGCCAGCCACTGGGCGAGGGGAAGCGGCTAGTTCATCGTCCGAATCGTCAATCTCAATAACGGCGCTGGATGGCGTCTGGGACGCTTTCAAAGCTGCTCCTGCTCCACTCGAAGATCGCGTCTGTCGCTGCGAAGCGCGAACGCTAGTCGAAGGGCGTAACACCACCTCGACGCTATCGTCGCTGTCGCCTCCATCCTCTGCACTCCGAACAACGTTGCCTCTCGCTTGTGGCGCCGACGTGGTTCTAGACACGCCTCCCTGTCGACCTGACGCTGAAGTCTCTGCACGATTCGAACAGGGCTGCGATCGTATGCGTTCAAGCTCTCGCTGCCTTCTTCGTTCGTCTCGTTCACGTTGCTCGCGTTTGGCTTGCTCGCGAATATGCTTGGCATTCTCTCCGCGCATGAGACGCGCCAGGTCGGGATCCCAGTGGATTGGGGCGCCTACACCATCATCGTCGTCGTCATCATCACCATAATGATGATTTGGGCCATTGGGTTGGGCAGATGCCTCAACTTCCGAGAATGGGCCGGGTGTAGCCGATGCGCGAGAGCTGCGTGTGACACGGCCAGAGTCAGTGGTTCGAGGCTTCGAAGGGCTCGTAGAGGAAGAGGCAAATTTGCTCCCAATGACTTGACTGACAAGATCGCGAGCCCTGTTGAGCTTGTCCTCAGATGGATCAGGTGGTGGAGTCAAGCTGACCTGTCTCGGCCTACTCTTGCCGTTCGTTTGTTTTCTATCTCCATTCGCTGCGCTTTGAGCCCCATCAGCTGCTGGTGAGCTAGCAGCGCCTGCAGCACTGGAACTGGCGAGGACGACTGGAACATCGTTGCTCGAAGCGAGGGTGGAGGAAGGCTCACGTGATGTGCGACGATAGACGCTTTGTGATGCCCATGCTGGAAGACTGTTGTTCTTCTTTCGACGTTTGGCTCTTCGCTTTGCTGATGCGTAGCTATCATCACTGGCAATGTCCAGATCACTGCTGAGGAGCACGTCTTCGTCGTCATCCTCGCCATCCTCGTCGATGTCGCTCATCTCATCCTCGTGCTTGAAGCCATTTCCACTTCGCCCAGTGGCCGATCCAGAGGATGAAGCTATCGTTTGCGACGATGAAGGACCTGCAGCTGGAATTTTGGTCACCGCCTTTGGTTTTGTCTTTGGTTTGACATCCCTGCGTGTAAAGAAGTCAAACTCATCGTCCATCGCTCCTTTGTCCAAGAGACCGCCGAGAAGATAGATGAGGTTGTAGAGGGGTCGATCGACTGAGCTGGATGTTACGGGCAAGCAGCTCGTGACTATGCCAGCTTATTGGAGAGATGCCACAATAGGGAGCTTTTGAGCGTTGTATGAGGTGAGCTAGCGGAGGAGTATTGGAGAAGAAGGATAAGGTTGCGTGACAAGAAGGGAAACAAAGCTTCCAAGGCTAGAAATGTGGAGAATTGCAGGAATTGCAGGGTGCAAACACACACCACTGCTGATTCCCTCTTCCGCGGGTTCACACACAACCACACAATCGCATCCGATTTCGCATTTCGCACACCCGATATCCAACGCTCAAGCCTTCCTGTCTCGCCAAAAGTGACACGTTGAGGTTGTCAAAAGTCACACTTTGCCCTTACCCACACTTTCTCATTACAGTACCATACATACCATCTTCGCTTCCGCCCCTCTTTACGTCCTCCTACACACCATCACCGAGCAATTGGGGTCACGTTCATCTATCACGCCAATCCAGGCCCTCCCAAAACTGTGTTCTCAACCACACCACCACCACCAAAACCAAAAATGTTCGCGGAAGAACTCGCTTCACTGCGCCGTCAAGGCGTTCGCTCGATCCTTTTTCAGGTGCTCAACTTTATCTCGGTCATCTCTACCGCCCTCGCCATGTGGAAGGGTCTCTCTGTACTCACCGACACTGAATCGCCCGTCGTGGTCGTCCTCTCAGGGTCCATGGAACCTGCTTTCTACCGTGGAGACTTGCTCTTTCTTTCGATGCCCTCGGGTCCGCTCAAAGTAGGAGACATTCCAGTATACAAGGTCCCAGGCGCGGACATTCCAATCGTGCATAGAATCATCGAGGTCCACGATGCGCCAAATGGAGAACAGTTGATCTTGACCAAAGGTGACAACAATGAGAGCGACGACATTGCATTGTACAATGGTGCGAGGTGGATGAGGAGGAGCAATATGGTCGGCAAGGTTCGAGGGTAAGTCCACAACCACATTGTGAATACAACCGCAGGAAAGGGTCAAGGATGACTGACATTACTTTTCTCGTTTTGATGCCTAATACAGATACATGCCTTATGTGGGTTATGTGACTATCGCACTCAACGACTATCCCAAGCTAAAGTACCTCTTGTTGGGCATCATGGGTCTGTCACTGCTTTTCCAGAAAGAATAGATTCGCTTTCGTTGTCAAGGTTCACACATCTGCCTGAGGTTGCAATCCTATCCTATATTACCCTCTTTCTCTTCATCGCCAGACCAACATGCACGACCCTCACCCATATCAAATCGACCTGCGTATCGCTCCGTTCTTCACCCTTCAACCCGATTTGCTCACCACTACTCTCCCTCTGACCACACTCCTCTCGCACCAACCCCCCACAAACACAACACAGTCTATCTTCTGACAAGACAAGGATGAGAGAGATAAACGAATGTGGATGATAAAAGAAAGACGAGGCCCTATAGACCTTTTGGATAAACAACAACAACAACAACAACCAAAAAAAAAGAGCCAATGGTCGATGTCCAGACCGACCTGACCTTTCCAAAGCAGAAAAAAGAGTTCCGTTACAATAAGAATACGACAACTAGACCAAAGCGCGGATGGGATCCAAACCAAAGTGTCGAGATGAAGAAAACAAGAGCGAAAGCGAAAGCGAAAAAAAAAGCGTGAAGAAAGATCAAAGCAGCACCGAGTTGCTTTGCATCTCTGGCCTTCCGATGATAGAAGACGCTACACTGCCCCTACGACGTGTGCGGCTTTGGCTGTTCTGACGCACGCCAAACGCGTGGTTGCCAGTCTGCTGACGCGGCACACGGTAGTCCTCCTGGTAGGTCGAAAGCATCCCACCAGACTCGTGGCTATGCTGGCTGTTCGACTGAGAGTTGCTCGAGTGGTCCGACGCAGAGTGGAACGAACGACGAGAAGATTCGTAGTCGTACTGGATACGTTGCGCCTCGGTCATGTGGCTCATGTCCGAGTAAGCAGATCGCTCCGTCATACGGCTCGATCGGTTCATGTTGACATATCCACCTGTCGCATTGCCACCCATATCGTGACGGTAAGCACCATCCGCGAACGGATCCGAGGCGACATAGCCGCCAAAGCCGTCAGCATGAGCACTCATGGGCTGCGAGGGCTGCGAAATGGCAAATCCGCCCTCGTGAGGTGACCATACTTCCTGCATCTGGCCCGTGGCAAGAGCTCGGTGCTGGTCGAGCGCATCAGGTGCCCACGTCTCGCGAAGTCCTCCACTAAAGGAGCGAATAGTCTGAGCACGAGAAAGACCACCGGTGTTACCACCCGCCGCAGCTTCTTGCTTGTCTTTGCGCTGCTTGCGCCACAACAGACCTCCAACCACGATAGCAAAGCATCCGGCCAGACCACAACCAACACCGATCAAGCTGTTGCGCAATTTGGAGTTGTCGTTCGACGACCCACTTCCCGCGGTTGCCTTCAACTTGGATCCCGCCGCAACCTGCCCAGCAACACTCAAAATGTTGAAGGTCGGGTCGACCTGGCTAGCGAGCTGCTGAGGAGCTCCTGCAGCAGCCGAAGTGTAGAAGGCAGAGGTAGTGTCGGCAATCATTGACTGAATCGCTGGTACGGCTGATGTGGGCACATAAGCCATGTATAGCGTCCTGGCGGTGGGTAAGGTACTGGCCGAGGCGGTGCTGTTGGTCTCGGGTGAGAAACTGGCGAGCTTGACGGTCGAGATCTTGGATGAGTCAATGCTAGCAGCCTGACCTACGAGACTCGGCATGAAGGCAAAGATCTGAGCAGTCAAGTCAGCTTGCGAGATGACCCAAGTCCATTTCATGTCCGACTTGAACAGAAGACCGATCGAGGTGGTATCGGCGGGCTGCTCGTATGAGTCGGCGGAAGGCACGATCGTTGTGGGCAGATCCTGTGTTGCAGGAGCATTTGTCGTACCACTGTCTGATGTTGAAGCAGTGGAACCGACAGACCCCGAGTCACCAACGTTGGTTCCAGTGTTGTAAGAGGTGGTCGCTGATGCTGCTGCGGTACTCGAAGTGCTTGTGGGCGCCATGTTCAGAGACTGCGTGTTGGCATACCAGTAAGGGTTGGTGGTAGCCGAGGAGGAAGACGAGCTCCAAGTTTCAGACGAGGAGCCGGAGTTTGAACCGTCCGACGACGCCGAGGTGGGCTGAGGCGCATAAGAGTCAGAGTTCGATGAAGACGCGGTAGGCTGGCTCGCACTTCCGCTCGCGCTCGCACTCGCGGTCGTAACAGAGCCAGAGCCGGAATTTGATCCATCGTCCGAGGTGCCGGTAGCTGTAGGAGTCGCGATCGAAGTGTTGGAGGTAATCGAGGGACCCGGAGTAAGGACACCGGACGCACCCGAGCCATACGACAATGTCGACGTGCTGGTGCCATCATCAGTAGATGTGGCCGTCTCGGTGTAGGTGAGAGTGTTGGTGTGCTTGTTCGTGTTTGTGGTGATGTAGGTGAAGGTGTCGGTATCCGTGGTGCCAGTTGAACCTTGCTGTTGACCACCGGTGATGTCAGGGAAGTTTGTCGGAGAGCTGCTGGGGGTCCTGGAGCTAGACGAAGCATTCTGCGCGGTGCTGTTGGAACCCTGATCGCCAGACTCATCGGTCGAGCTGGAGCTGTCCGAAGACTTACCCGAACCGTCGTCTGAAGAAGAGTTTCCAGTGGATGGCGTGGGAGTGGGCGAAGCTGTGCTCGAGCGGAAGAGGGGCGGAAGAAGGAACGCAGACGAAGTCGTCGGTGTCGGTACAGGCGAGGATGACTTTGTCGGCAGGGGCAAGAAGCCAAAGAAGTCGTTCGAGGTGGATGACGTCTGTGGGGTGCTGGAGGATGATGGCAGCAACCTTGACGAGTTGTCAGTCGTCTGCTGTGAACTGCGAGCAGACGAAGTGGACGAGGGGAGAGGCGCAACATAGCTACCGGAGCCAACGTCATCGTCGTTGTCGGTCGTAGTCGAGGTCGAGTTGTGCCCAGTATATGGATCGTTGTACACAGGGGTTTGATTGGAAGTGGTGTTCTTGCTCGAGGGAATGTTGTCGACCTGCGATGAATTCGAGGTCGACGAAGTGTTGTAGAAGCCACTGTCATCATTGCTCGAGTCATCGGACGAGTTGCTGAAACGGTGGAAAGTGGTGCTTGTTGGCAGATGAGAGGAGCTTGTCGAAGTACGTGTGCGGAAGCCCGACGATGAAGAGGTGGTAGCATTAGTAGAATTGGAAGGCGGATAGATGATATCGTATGTGGTCTGGTTCTGTCCTAACAACTCGGCAATCTCTTTTGGAGTGAGGCCGTAATTGTCGCTGGAGCTTCTGTGCCGCTGCCTTCTGTCGAGTGCAGGTGCTTGCGCATCGGAAGCAGAGGCAGGAGGGAAACGCTTGGACAAGCGACCTGCCCTAGCTGCATGACGTCGAATGGTGTTTTCAACGTGGGATCCGTCGTTGTTGGCATGCAAGGTGTCGGCAAGTGCTGGTGTAGACTGAAAGGCGAGGAGGGCGACGAGGTTCAAGCTGACGAGCATCAGCTTGAAACTAGGCTGGAACACGACCATGTTGAATGAACTGGGATAGAAAGCTGCAAGGTTGGGATGCTGTGGATGTCGAATGTATTGTAAAGGGTCCGAAAGAAAGATCGGAATTGAACGGAACGAACCAAACCAAGAAAAGAGTGTGAGTTGACGGAACAGAATGTGAACGATGGCTGAGGACGAGAGCGAGCAAGAGGGTTGAGGAGTAATTGTGAGGACGAGAAGGAAGGGCAGTATGGGGTGGAGGGATCGAGGGGAGGTATGATATGCAGTGATATGACGATGATGATGATGATGATGATGATGATGATGATGATGATGATGATGATGCTAAAGGGAGGAATGAGCTAGGCAATGAACGACCTGAATGTTTTCGAGATCATAACGTGCTCATGGAAATGCAAATGTGAGACGAGATGAAGGAGAGGAGGAAGCGGTTGGAGGGGGACTGTGTGGGTCCTCGCGAATCAGCAGCGAGAGGATACTTGGCACTTACCTTTTGTCCGATCCGGAAAGAGGGAAGAAGCCGTTGGTATCACAAATGAAGTGGTCCCCAATCTAATGTGCTTTTTGGCAGGGTATCAGTGTGGAAGGCGAAGACGGCAAAAGCAAAGCTAGGTTGGCGGCCCTGGCGGTGTGTCGAAAAGTCCTAGTTCTGCAGGTTGATGCGAAGCGGAGAAGGCGAACGAGGCCCAAGCTTGAACAAAGGCAGACAATGAGAGAATTCAGAAAAGGTTGACAGGCCAAGGACCGAGATGCCAAACGTCGGGTCGAGGAAGGTCGGGTGGGGTGGATGAACAAGATGAACAAGACCGAACGTGAAATGAACCGGTCAGTGCAGGGGAGGATGGGTCCCTGACAACTGTCGGTGACGGAGACAGGAGGACCTTGTGTGAAGAGATCAGAGATGCATGCAAGCCACAGAAACCAGTCTGTATTGTGCGATGGAGAAGTGTGCAAAGACAGACGGAAAGCGCGGCGATCGGAATGAGTGTGGCGTCTCGTATGGACGTAGTGGGTGTAGGACGGAGCGTGGAGAGGTGATAGTCGTGGCGAAGGCCGACTTGGATGATGGTGCTGCTGTGGTCGGAAGTGGGTATGGTGACAACGAAGATCGTGCGAGCTCCGAGGTCGTGAACAGGGAGCAAGGTGTCTTCCTGTAGTTGGGATAGAGGAGAAGAGAGATGCTGCAGCCGGTGAATGGATTCGACAAGTTGTTGCTACTGTATGTGAATGACTGCACGACGAACCAGCGACGAGCGGCGATCCAGTTGGTGGGTGGAATGCGTATTAGCAGCAAAATAAAGCGCAAAGCAGCGGGGGAATAGGTCAAGAGAGGGAGGGAGGGAGGGAGAGAGAGAGAGGGAAAAGGAAGGACAAAGGCGACAAGGATAGCGACAAGGCAGGATGGTTGCGAGTCAAAGCCAAATCATAGAGTAGATGAATAGCATGTATGAGGAGGAGCATGAGGACCAAAAGAAGGAGCAGCAGCAGCAGCAAAGGTACAGCCAAGCAAGCTCAAACACAACTCTGACACGCGTGGCCGAGTCAAATGTCAAGGCGTCCTTTCGGGGAGAAGCGACAGCGTGGGAAGCACAGAGTGAATACGGCACAGCCAGAAGAGTGAGTTTCAACTCGGATGTCAACCAACTGCCAACAGCGCAGCTCGTGTTTCCGACGAGTTGAGCGCTTTGGATTGCACAGACGCTGAGTTGAGCCCAGCTGGCCGAGCGGAATTTCAATTCTTCAAAGTGCTGTTGCTGCAGAAAAGGCACCAGATCGAGTGTGCCACCATCAATGAAAACCAGACGTGCATAAGCTATTCAAAAAGTGACAGCCTGCAGGAGCGCAGTCAACTGTGCTCCCTTCCTCTATCTGATGCACAAGCACGTCGGCGAGGAACTGGGCAACCGAAAACGATCATCTTCTTTTTCCACGAAGCATGCATGTGTTGCTGTTGCTGTTGCCGTTGATGCAGCATGCCATGCTCAACAGTCTCGCTAATTTACTGTCAAATAAGTCACCATCTTGACTTTTCAAATAAGGGGGGGTCAGACAGCTCTCTACCCGGCTTGTCTTGGATGGCGTCCCGTTCAGCAGAGATTGATCACCAAAGCTTGTGAATGTGAGCCAGCTCAGACCAAGAAGATGTCGAGATCGTAAAAAAGTCATCTCCAATGACTGCAAACGAAGAATCATATCTAGTTGAAGAACACAGCAGCAACATGGCGCTTCTCGAACGTCTTTGCCAGAGGAGGAGGAGGAAGAGCACGGAAAAAGGGGTTGCTTGCTTCGGAAGTTGCGTTGCAAAGAGATCAGCAACCCTTTCTTGCAACCGAGAACAACACTGACACCAAGTTGATCTTTTCCAATACAAAATTGTTTCTCAACATTCAATATCGTTTTCAAACTGTGTATTCAGCCGGCTCGCCGAACAAGACTTTCGCCTAGAACCCTTTTTCTCGAAAAGCAATACAGAAATGATGAAAGACAGCCCGTCAGCGGTAGTCCGCCATCAGGCAAAGCAAGCAAACACCCTTGAATTCGAGCTGCTTGAAACAGTGACATGTACCGTTCCTATTCTTCAGCCTTGTTCGCCAGCGGAACACGTTCTGACTGTACAGTACTGCACTGTACCGTGGTGTGTTTGCGTGTTTGATCGGCTCTCGCACGCAGTGAAGATCACCCTGCATACGCCACAAAACATGCACATTCACCTCTCTGACCGGCTCAGCTCTTCCATTCATTGTGAAGCTCGACCACAGTGCTGTATTCAGAAGGCCTCCTGCCTCCCAATTCATGACTTGAGGAGCTGGGCTGAAACAGAACATTCCATCGACGGTATCTTCGGCCTTCCTGCACCCGACTTGACTCTTGTCCCAACTCAGCAGCACATGTCAAGTTCCATCACGCCCTCCCTGTCGAACTCTTGATTGCGCCCTCTCCTCTTCGAACCATATGGTTGAGGCAGTTGCATTGTCTACAAAAGCTTCTGAGTCTTCTGAGTATCTCCTTGACGTCGCTGTGTCTGATCTCATCGGCTTTGACTGGGCCGTCTAGACATTGAGTGCTGACCACTCGTACCGCCGCCATCCCGATTCCATTGTGCATGGTTCAGCCTTCGTTAGGGGCTGGTCGATTAACACCGAAGCGAGGTTCATACAAGACTTTGTACCTGAGCTTTGAGCTTTGCAGCGTGCCTTCTGTTGGTCGTTCAGAACAACATCAACACGAAATTGAGTTCAGGAACCCACACCAACGTCGGCTGCATGCATGCACTTTCCAGAGCTTGCCGACAACCCTCTGGCTGCAACTCCTCGAAGTTCAGTCCGGCTCGTTGACGCTCCAGCACCTAACACTGTCGGTCAACACAACAACACCTTGGTCTTGCATCTCGAGCACAGTCAGATCTGTCGCCTTTCAGCCTTTGTGAAGCTCGTGCTGTTCGGAAGATGACACCAAACTGCAATAACGTAATTTTGATGCCATCTTTTCAGGTCGATTTTGCAGCAAGTTTAATCTCTGCCAACTGTACCAGACCAAGCTATTCACGAGACAATCTGATCCCATCTCGCTTCCTTGGAAGCTTCCCATGAGGCGCTACTCAGGCTTCGTCATGCAGAAAGCTCCGTAGAGCCACAGCTCGAGGCAGAATGGGTAGGGCGAGTATTAAGCGGAAGAAGATGTCGCTGTGTGGAAATCATTTTTGCGATCTAACAACTCAGTGGCGCTGGAAAAATCCGGAAGTCGGAATTCAACCCGCACGGCCAATCCGAACACATTTGGAAGCTTGCTCAGACCCTTTCATGTTTCCACTAACATCGAGCAACCAACCATTCACTCCATTCAGCCTGAACGAGACCATCACACGTTACAAACACCAAGACAGGAGGCATTCCGTGGGTCAGCATTGCGCTTGTCGTGCATCTTCTGTCTCACTGCAGTCACCGGCTACCGATGACCTTTGCATGCATTCGACTATCCACATCTTAGGCAGGATTACGGAACCTCGACAATCTCATACCGGAAGCGCTTCAGAGCAAGACCCGGGCAAACATGGCAATTGAAGCGCCAATTAAGCGACAGCGAATCACTCCTGCATCCGTGCGATCGCCACGGAAAAGCAATCGAGCCCAGCTGTCTGCAGAGCAACTGCATTCCATTCGTCATGCTCAGTATCTCGATACCAGCATCGTGGCTTGCGAGCAGTTGCAGCGTCTTCAGTCCGGTGAAGGCGATATTGGTCAGATTGCTTGGTCTCCACAGAATGTGATCGCGACTGCGTCCAACACGCAGGCATCAGCCTCATCGTCTACCGGCGGCCACGTGATCGTCCAGTACCCTTCTTCATCTGTACACCAGCGCTCCCTTCGATCCTGCCATCTATACCCGGAGGAGTCCTCCATCTCTACATCATCTCTCGCTGGGCCGTCACAACCACGTCCTGATGCACCTGTCAGTCCAACAGAGAGCTCGACATCCTATGGCGACCCAAGACAGATCTCATTCAGCCCATGCGGATACTACCTGTGCGCTTACTTTCCTGCGGTCAGGCGAGAGACAAGGTCGAACCAGAATGGTGCATCCTCAGTCGCCGATGGCACAGCATTGCTACCACCCAATGCGCTCGTCCCTGGCATGCAAGCTCCGCAATTGCCAAATGCTCAATTGCTCAGCCAGCTCAGTGGCGCAACACATCCCATCGACCCTGTACTTTCCCATCCTCAGGGAGCATCCGCCGTAGCAGCGTCATCAGAGGAGCCCACAAAGCCTCCTGCTGGCAAGCTCTGCATATGGTCGCGTGCCGAGACGGGAGCACTCAATGATTGGAAGCTCATCCAGGCCCTTTCCGTCAAGCCTCGTCCAACTAAAGGTCACATTGCATCTGCTTCGAAACCGGAAAACGTCCTCAAAGTCAACGATAAAGGTCAGCAAATCGTCCGCGATGCTAGCAGAGCTTCGCTGACGGACAACGAGGCTGCCAAAGAGGCTTCTGTCCTGCTCGGTGGCGTCAAGCAAGTCCTTTGGCTCAATCGACGTCGTCAAATCGTGCTAGACTCTTCGTCTTCCAACTCTGGCCACTACGGAGCAAATCCTTTCCGCCGTCTTGCGGAACGGGGCCCCGGCTTTCTTCCCGCTGGATTTGGATGTGCGGATGATGCTGGTCCAGATCGCGATGTAGCACTCATCGTCTTCGGTTGTCATGGCCAAATTACTTTGCTCTCTTCTCGCAAAGTCGACAGGGACGCTGCGTCGAACTCGATGACAAATAACCTCACAGATGACAAATCGACCATGCATCCCCACTTCGGCTTCTTCAGTCTGCTCCAGTCCTCGCTCTATACGCCAAAGCTCCAACCCTCGCCCATCACACTCGACTCGGCTCCCACTCTTGGCGATCGATCATCTGGCGGAGACACCTCAAACAAGCCCCTCTTCTCTAGCGCAGTTTTTGACCAAGATGGATCGGATCGCCTCACTCACCTAGCAGTCGGTATGCCAGCCAACGACTCTGTTCTTTTTGTGGCATCGAAACGAGCTTCGAGCCCATCGGCTCTTGTTGACCTGGCTGAGATCACTATTGACCTCAAAGCTGAAGCAGTCACCATGATCACAAGGCCTTTGCAGCCTGTGTCTCTGTCAGTCGCTGGCCTTGCACAGTCCAGCGAAGTGGGCCACGGCAACAATCTCACAAATGCAGGATCTGGAGTGGGTCCAACTGTGGATCAGCTGTCCATACTCACGTGGGCCGAGACGGGGGCCAGGGACTTAGACGAGGCAAGCATGACTGGCAAGGCAGGCGCACTCAGGCTCATTGCTTGCTCGTCTCATATCGGATGCAGTGGCATCAACGAGGCGGTATCTGCCATGCGCAGCACTATTGCTATTTGGGATCTGCACAAGGCAGAGGACGAGTTAAGCGATGCGTTCGCGTCCCTTGAATGCAGGAAGACAGGACACGCCCCCAAGTGGATGGACTGGCAGCTGCGTTTTGCTCAGTCCAAGATCATCCCAGGCAAGCTCGTAACTTCGCTCATTGCCAATGCCGATGGCTTGCCCGTTGCTGACCTCGCTATCCTCACAGCTCTGACTCCAACTACGGGCAGACCGGGTCTCCTTTCAGAGCAGCTCTCGTACTTTGACCTGAAGGACTCTGAACTGCTCGAGAAATGCTCAGCAGCGATGCCAGCACGAGCTCTCTCGAGGTCTTCTCGCCCCGTCGTTTCGAGCAATGGTGCCCTGATCGCCACGCTTTCCGAAGTAGCCTCTGTAGGGACGGGCCGAGGCTTGGTCATGTGGAAGCTCCCATGGATCAGCGGCGCGACTTCTTCAGGGGTAGAAGAAGCTCGCTCGCGCATGGCGCAGCTTCTCGCTCTATCCTGCCTTCGCAGGTCCGATGCAATCGATATTAGTCGTGCCTATGGCTCCGCTGCACTCGACGAGGCCAGTGGCCAACTACTGATTGACGTTGCCGATCTGCTCAAGATCACCGACTCGAAACGACAGGACGTCTTAGTCAAGATCGAGGGCGCAACTCAGAAAGGTCGAAGTCACGACTCCAACACCATCTCTTTCCACCATGCGCTTCGTCTGCTCAAGATTCGCATGGCCATGGGTGCAGACACCGCTGCCAAGTCTGGCGCAAACGAACGGCTTGAGCGACTTATTCTCGAACTTGGGCTCTGCTACCAAGTTTTGCGTCTCGCTCGCATTCAGACTGAATTCACTGTGACCCCACCTGCACCTGCACAAGAAGCCAAGAAGAAGTCAAGCACCAAAGCTGCCCCCGCTTCTGCTGCAAGCGAGACACGCACACGTATCTACTACCGACTGGAAAGCGTCTGGCCACTTCTCGCACAACTCCAATGGTTCCTCACGCTACTCGACGGCGTGAGCAAGCTCGCTCTCGCTTCCTCTGCTTCCACGTCCGTCGGCACATCAAGAACGTTTGAAGAAGACTTTGTTCGGATGCTGAACAAGCCAACCCCTCGTCGACTCGTGCTTCAGATTGTTGCGCACTTTTGCGACTTCCAAGAGTGGATTCTCAGCACAAGGAGGAAGGAGAATCTTCCGCCAGCGACGGGCGCAAGTGTGGGTGACGAGGCGATGGCGTTCTTCGCCTCGCCGAGTGGGGCAGGGGAGGATGGGAGGGTGTTGGCGGTAAGTGAGCAGATGGGTCTGGCGAGGGATGCGTTGAAGCTTGTGAGCGGGGAAGGGTCGGTGGATTTAGCTGCTTTTGCGCGGGTTCTTGCCAAGATCGATGCCGAGTCGAATGGGTCCACGACCGGTGGGAGGGAAGCGGATAAGTTCTGGTGGGCGAATTTGGGCGGAAGCGCAGATGGAGTGGCGAAAAGCGAGCAGGATGGAGGAGGGTTGCATGGGAAGCTGTTGAGTGCGATTGTCGACCCGGAGTCGGGCGCGCTGGTGGATGTGCTGCCGCTGTTCGTTTCGCCTTCCGACATCTCAGATGAGCGCAACGTGCTGTACGAGAAGGGCTCTCAGGATGACTCGAGCACCGATGCGACCTCCAGCTCGAACCTTATGAAAGCCCTGTCCGCGATGTCAGCAAAGCGCACGACGAACGATGCTCGTCAAGACATTGTGCGCAAAGTTTCTCTCCGATCCGCCGTCACCCAATCCGCACTTGTTAACGATGCCTCCTCCCTCGTGCGTTCGCACACCCCAACCGCACGAACGCAGAATGCTGACGGATCGATTGAACTCAAGCTCTCGCTCGTGCGCGCCAAACGCTGCGTACGATGCTCGGCGCTCTCACAAGATCCCATCACCGCGACCTACGTTCTTGCGCCATCGGCTGCGGGCATGGTGGTGGATCCTACTCTGCCACCGCAAGTGCAGATGCAGGTACAGATGCAGATGCAGATGCTCCAACAACAACAACAGCAACAGCAGCAGCAGCAGCCGCAGGTGGCAAATGGAGGGATGCAAGGGATGGGGATGGGGATGGGAATGCCGTTTATGCCGCTAATGCAACAGCCGCAGCCAAAGTTGGTGGGTGTAGACGTGGCGAGTCAGTCGGCAAGTAATAGCTTCAAGCTCAATTGTTTGTGCGGGGGAGCTTGGTGGGTGCTCTAACCTCGTCTGCTTTGACTTTGTTTGCAATCAAGCTTGTATTGGGTACTGTATGTGCTCTGGGTGAACAGAATTAAAAAGGTAGTGCTCCTGAGGGGTGACTAGGATCGAATGCACCAAAGCAAGGCGGAAAAGCATCCTTGTTTCTTGCATTGATCCACTTCAACTTTGCACAACTTTGCACAAATTCTGCCCAACTCGGAGCAGTGTTTTGTTGCGGCATTGGATCCACTTGGAGCCAGACGAGTTCTGGTAGTCCAGCGGTGAGATGGCGCCAGAGGATGTTAAAGTTGGCGAATGCGCCCGAGATGTCGAGCACGAGTCGGAGGTGGGTGAGCGTGGAAGCGGTGGCGAGGATCGAGGCCGACAGCGGTGGTTCGGGTGTGACGGCGTACAGATCGAGACAAGTCAAGCCAACGAACGAGTGGGAGGAGAGGAGAGTGGTTTGGTGCAAGAGAGACGTTTTGCTTGTCGATAAGCTCAGGTGCTTGAGCCTAGTACGATGTGCGGTGTGCGAGGGGGAGGGATGATTGCGGTCTTCGAGTTGCGGCGGAGGAGGGTCAAGGTATAAATGTTGGGCTTGGCGTTTGGGGCTTGCTGCTCTTCTTTGTAGCTCTATGATGGGACTCTCAGCTCTCCCTCTTCTTGTTTCTGAGAACGATGCGAGTTCTTTCGATTCCTCTGCGACATTCATTACGCTTTCGCTCGGCAGCGCTTGCGCCTGGAAGAAAGCAACCACTCCACTGGGCAGCAAGGTACTTTCATACCCTGTCATCTTGAAGCTCTCCAACCTTGCTAGACCAGCCATTCCCTTGTGTCCTTGGTAGAACGTCCTCCCGTCCACCTCCAGACTCTTCAGCGATGTCGAGAGTAGCGGCCAGAGAGCTGGATTTGGCGGCGCCTCCGCTGACCAATACAGATGTTCGAGTTGCTCCCTATGCATAGAACGAAGCAGATTGAGCAGATAGGTCTGGTCAAGATCCATGTATTTGTCGGGCACAGAGACGATGATGCTCTTGATGTGGGGTAGGGGGTGTCGCAGCGCCGCACCGGGATCGAAGTCTGTCGAGAGTGAAGGGGAGGAACCTCTTCGTGTTGAAATGGGAGAAGAGGATCGGACTGACAAAGTGTCGTAATTTCTGAACAAGGTGGAGAGGCGAGGAAGGTGCTGAGGTGTGCGAATGACGATGGTGTGCCAAATGAGGGGTGTGAGGGTGTTACGAAAGGCACGAGAGGCGGAGGAGAAAGTGAGGAGGGTGCGGAGACCAGAGTCGTAAGAGGTGAAGGGTGGTGACAAGTCCTGTGTGTGAGCACATGGGAACACTCCGGGCTTGAGATCGGCACCATGTACGCCAGCAGGGTGGCAGAGCTGAGAACCTATGTGGAAGATGATCTCGGCAGGTAAGCTGGGTATCCGAGCTGCATCATCGTCTCCGCTGTTGCTGGCTGCGTTCTTCCGACTGAAAGGTCCACTCGAGTTCTGCTGAAAGACGGACTGACAAGCAACGCTTCTTGAGCCGATTTCTCGTGTGTCTGTGATATGGGATCCTCGAGTCAAGGGCTCAATCGCAGTTGCGGTCGTCGGATAGTGTAGAGAAGAGCTCCTCGTGGTCAGCGCGTCCATCAACCTGACCGCATCGGCGATCGTCGGCTGTTCTGGCGGACTCGTCATCGCTAGTGGAGAGATTTCACATCTCGTCTTCTGGTCATGGTCTTCTCGCTTGGTAGAGCGGTTCGGAACAGTAAATGATACTGAACGTCGGACATGTCAAGCGACATTCAAGGCCGTGCGCGACGGGACGGTGTACGAGTGGAGGCATACCACGATGTTTGATAGCCGAAAGGACCCTGACCAAAATTCAAAGACTGTTAGACCAGCTTCGCCTTCAAGACCTTGTTTCTCAAAAATTTCACTCAGCCCGCTCTCGTCGGTTTTGACGGCAGTCAGATACCGCCAATCCTCCAATCCTATCTCTGATATCGATACCGAACTTGTTTCATGCATACTGTACTATCTTCTGGCTGACTGTCCGCTTCTGGCTTCTGCAAATCCTCCGAACGACAAACTTCTTCTCGCTTGTACCTTTTCCCACGTGGATGTCGATACCACAAAATCTTCTTGTTCCCATCCAGCCGTCCTTTCTCCTATCGCTGTGGCTTCCGATTCTGTCCGTGACGCATTCCTGGTTCGGGTAAGACGGCCCGCCCTTGCTGTCACTCAAATTTCTTCAACCGACCGGCCATTTCCGCTCTTTCGGCGCCACACAGGCTTATGAAATTCAGCCGAACCTTTTTTTTCTCCGATGTCAATTCCGGTTCCTTCTGTTAGTGCAGGAGATATGTGTTCGGACTTGACGGTCAGGTCTCCGGATGGTGACATGTCCGACCGCCCTTCATTTGATGCCTGCAGAGACTTTGCGCGTCGTGAAAGCTTCTTCGGACATGATACCAAGATCGCCATTGGAAGACAGGTATGGGCCCGAAGATTCGGCTCTGTCGGTGCAACACCCCTCTTGCCGACCGGACGTGAAGCTTCATATATGTGATGAGTAGATGATATTGTGAGACATATTCATCCCATCATACCTTCCCTCACTTTGAGCTCTACATAATATCATTCGCTTCAGCTTTGCCAGTTGAGCGGTTCCAGTGCCATCATGGAGCCAACGCGATCATCAGCCGAAGAGGCTTGCTCGTCATGTTCGACAGCCACACCTTCACCGTTGCACTCCAGCTTCTCATCAGCAGACGCTACAGCAGTAAACACAGCAGCACCTACTCGACGCAACAGTATCTCTCATCAAAATACACAGACATGTTCGCCATCAAAGCAGCACTCCTATGACAAATCCAGCAATGGTGTTTCGCCAAAATGCCTCGCACAGCGACTTCTACAGCAGCAATACCCCGAATCCTTCCCCTCTTCCAAGGTGGAAAGTGAGATCGATACCTGCTCCAACACCCTTGTCGCCAACACTCCGCGTGCTTCATTCGATAAGCTCAAGCGTCCTGACCTCGACGAGAAGATCAGCGCTCACAGCTTTGAGCCGGAGAAGGACATCGAGAAAGCGGTGCCTATCGACCTTGGTCCCGGTCCAGCTCCCGATGGAGGCATGCAAGCATGGCTTGTAGTCGCAGGCACTTTCATCCTCATCATGACCAATTTCGGCCTTCTCACATCCTACGGTGTCTTCCAGACCTACTACCTCTCTCATCAGCTTTCGCATGTGGCGCCCTCTACCGCATCCTGGATTGGCAGCTTGCAGACGTTCATGATCCTCGGCGGCAGTTTCTTCTTCGGCAAGATATCTGATGACTACGGTTCTCGCTACGTCCTCATCTGCGGAAGCGTCATCACGTTTGTCTCGATGCTTTGTGTGTCTTTCTGCCAGACTCTGATCCAATTCATCTTGGTGCAGGGTGTGGCTTTCGGCCTGGGAGGGAGCATGCTCTTCCTCCCCGGCTGTGCGCTGGTTAACCAGTACTTTGACAAACGCAAAGGCACTGCTATGTCGGTCATCATCGGTGCAGCCAGCTTTGGAGGCATCATCTGGCCTCTCATCCTCCAAGCCCTCTTTGACAACGACAAGATCGGTTTCGCTTGGGGAGTTCGAATTGCAGCCCTCCTCCTCGCCATCCTCCTCACCATCAGCAATGCACTCATGAAGCCTCGACTGCCACCCAATTCTCCCTCCTCCCGTCAACCTTGGTCTCAGGCGTGGACGCTCTTGACCGAAGACACCAAGACCTACACCTTGTTCGTCATGGGCACAGCCATTCTGTTCATCAACTTTTTCGTCCCCTTCTTCACCATCGCTTCATACGCCAAGAAGGTCAACTTCTCACCTGCCATGGCTACGCACATGGTCGCCATCATGAACGCGGCTAGTATGGCCGGCCGACTCGTCTCCGGTCCCCTAGCCGACCGATATGGAAGATTCAATGTTCTCTCGCTCTTTGGCTTTGCGAGCTTCTTCTCACTCATCCTCTTCTGGCCCATCCCCGGTCTCACCCTCACCAAAGCGGGTGTCATCACCCTCTCCATCACTTACGGCGTGGCGTCCGGTGGAAGCATTGCTACTGTCGCTTCGTGTGTGGCGCAAATCTCGCCAAAACAGGCGGGAGCCAAGTTGGGGTTGATGTGGACCCTAGCCGCACCAGGTACGCTGGTGGGGCCCGTCATCTCGACAGCGTTGGTTAGCAGGATGGATGGAAAGTACACCGCACTTGCCGTCTGGGCGGCCGGTACGACGCTGATTGGATCTTGCATCATCGCTTGGGTCCGATTCCACCTCTCCAAGGGTAAATGGATTGCCAAGGTCTGAATCCTCACCCCTTAATCCTCCGTTATCCACAATCTGTCACGTCATGTCACTTCATCTGTAACACTATCGCATCTGTATACCATAACATCTTCGCAATTGCATGTCCCTCATGATACATTCTATTCACTTGCCAGCGCCAAGAAAGTCCAGGATATGCTGCGCCGTCTGCTCTGGGTGCGTAAGCACAATGAAATGACCTGCATTTGGAATGACGGCCAGATCAATCTGTCCAAAGTACTTCGCCGTGCTCATGGGAACGACATCATCCTCGTCTCCCCAAATGACCCTCAACCTCTTGCCAAAGTCGCGCACTACCGCCCTGTGCACTTCGTCCGAATTGAAAATCGGTCCGTCTTGCAAGCTCGATGTGAAGGAGAACTTGTAGCCTGGATGGTACTGGGCCTGCCACCACGCGAGCGAGCCCTTGGGTGGGGTAGGGAGGAGCGGGACAAATCGCAACAGACGCCTCAAGAGCCAATTGGGGAGGACGTGCGAGCGAATGAGCTTTATCGCTGGCCTTAAGTCAGCATTTGGTGTGCCACCAGCGGGACAAAGAAGGATCAACCTGTCGACGCGATTCGGGTAGTAGTGCGCGAAGTGAGCTGCGATGGGACCGCCGAGAGACATTCCGCAGAGATCAAATTTGTCCCAATGCGGAAGATGGGCAAGCAGAAGCGTGATCTGGGACACGAACATCGCCGCATCATGCGTGACTTGGGGCGAGTCGGAGTAACCTCTGCCGAAAAGGTCGAAGCAGAGGATACGGTAGCCGGCCTTGATGAGGTGAGGGGCGACGAGAGACCAAGCAGGGGAGGGGGTGGAGATGCCATGTACGAAGAGGAGCTTCTTGCCATCTTCAGGACCGAACTCGTAGTAGCGGATGACACCGTAAGGAGTGTCGAGGTCGTTGCCGTTGGGGAAGATGTCAGCTGGGTACGGCTGTTCGTGGATTTTGGCAGGGGCTTTCAGGATCTTGGGGTAATTCGAGCGCAACCGGGCGTTGGAGACGAGGTAGAGGAGGGAAGCAGTGCCTGCCGCAGCGGCGAGAGCGAACCTGCCGTCTTGAAGCTTGCTTGTAAATGATGAAAGGAACGACATTTTGTTGCTTGGACGAGGAGATGGTGGTGAATTGGCAAGAAAGGGGTCCGCCAGGTGAGCTGCTCAGAAGGTCGTGCGCTTCGTTCGGTTACACAAAAGCTCTTGACAGGGTCCACAGACGGTGAAAGCGGGGGAAAGTCCGAGCTTGGCGTCGCCGGCAAATGGCTACGCCGTGTGTGGAAAAACGCATCGAGTAGACCTAACAACTAACATCTTGAGTTGGATTTTTGGCTCCTCGAAGCAACACTTTTTTGAACAACGCACAAAGCGATCTGTGCGTTCCACCAAAGTGGAGGAAGTAACACCATCTTCAGCCTGTCCGACCAACCATCATCTTGGTCACCGGGGAATACCAGGAAACAAGATGACGACGGCTACGCCCGTGTCTCTGCCGTTCGTACTGCAGCAAAGCGAACGACCACCCCCATCACAGACTGCTCGCAGAAGATTCAAGCCAGAACGACCAAACTACCGAGCCCTATTAGCAGCATCACATCACACAACAGCGAACGACGCGGCTTCTACCTCTGCGTCTTCTCGGCTGCCAAATGCAACAAAGGCCTCAGCAGTGCAAGTCGATTCAGACCAGCTTGAGACCGATTTGCAAGAATGGGGTCTTCCCTCGAATCTCGCTTCTACATCGTCTTCGGCAGCATCTCGTGTAGCCGCCCCTGTATCTGCTATTTCATGGGACGAAAACTCTACTCAGACTAGCTGTTCACATCTGCAATCTAATCGCAGTACCTCCGCCAGCTTCGCGTCCCTAGACCAATGGGACCCGTCCATTTCTTTCGCTCCCTACACCTCCAGCGGGCTCAATCCTGCTCGGTTGACGACAGAGGCTGATATCTCTGCACCATTCAAGTATGATCCAAGCCTGGGGCGAGTCGTGGCAGTGGGTAGGGAAGATGGTACCATCTCGATCTACAGGGCATATGGACGCACCGAAGACTACGACCCTCTAACCGGCTCAGATCAACTGAAGGACAACAGCGATGAACCTCTCCCCGCTTCCGCATCAGCATCTGCCAACCTCTCCTATAACAGTGTATCCGCATCACGTCGGGACTCAATCGTCTCTAATACGGCTCGTCTGCGTAGCCCGGATGCTGAGATGCCATCAATCAGGCTCACGTCCATGAGCAAGACTCCTTCTTCAACGGGTCGAGAACCGAGCCCGCTTTTCACCTCTTTCTCGCACGTCGACCGTTCGTCACTTGCTGCGCGATCTGCAGTCTCTACAGCTTCCGTCACCTCGACCATGGCGAACAATGTTCAGCTTGACGAAGGTATGCCGGCAGGATCCCTGCAATCGAATGTCACAGCCACCGGATCCACTGCAGGACGCAGATATATGGACGAGGCCGAAAACAAATTGGAACTGCAGATGGCGGCAGCTGAGCGAAACGACCACCAGCACGGAGTTGTTGGCGGCGTCATTGAGCGCCTCGGCTTTGCGAGCCATTCACACTCGCCTTCACCAAGTCATCAGGCATCTGCATCGCTGTCGCAGTCACGTCAATCTGATCATCGCAAAAGATCGAGCGAGTCACGCAACTCACCCGCCACTACACCGAAGTCAGATCCATTCGATCAAGCAAAGGAGCAGCACATGATTGTGGGAACTACCGAACCGAAGCCGGAGTCCTCGATGAACCCGTCTATCTCGGACGCCTGGCTTCAAGACCCTGACAGGGGTACCTTCAGCCAAGTCATGACGTTTTTCACTCGTGACCGCTCTCCTGTTGTTGCACTTCGACTTGTGCCTCTGCCTTCGACGTCCACCGCCAAACAGGAAGAGGGCGGTCATCGCGAGCTAACACTCGACAAGGTAGCCCTACTCGTGGTCCAAGAGGCCGGCAACATTTCGATGTGGTCCACTTTTGAGGGAACCATGCTTTGGCAATTGGATGTCACCAAGGCTCAAGCCGTAGCCGTCAAAGATGCTCAAGATGGTGCTACAAAAGACTCGTCAGCATCGCTCGGTGTCATGCAGTCGATAAGCAGGCAGCTTCCGGCTTCCCTAGGCACGCCGCTCAATCGAAGCCCTGCTGGCTCGGCGAGAGCATCTCCTCGCCCTACTCCTATTGGCAGCGATGCAGGTTTGAGGCGCTCCATGCTTCGATCTGCCCTCAGCGGCCCCGACTCGACGTTAGGCTCGAGACTTTGCGAAGCTCACGGTGTCAAGCTTGGCTCACTTGCTCAGACGATTCAGATTCACGGACACCCCATCGCTCTGATCTGGGACACGCACTCGCATTCAGTGCTCCTGCTCGATGTCGTTGACGGCCGACTGTTGCTTCGCGAAGGCCTTGATGACGTGCACGTGGCGAGCGCGCCAACCGTGCGCATGGTTGCGGGGTCCACAGATCGTCTCGAGCTCGTCTGGTTTAGCGACACTGAGGGAAAAGTTGCGTCTCGGCCGCTCAAGATCTTGATCTCTGGTGCCGCGGAAGTGGCAGGGACGACAGACGAGAATGTCTCGACTTTGAAGCTGCAAGGCATCGTGCTTTCCGAGGCAACCCGATCCGATCAACCGCCGTCACAGCAATGGGCTTTGACGGGACCAGTCTCGAAGATCTACCACCTCGGTGAACGCATTGTCACCTTGTCTGCCGAACGCATTGTGGTGCACAAATTTGCCGACGGCGAGGTTCAATTTTCGCAAGAATCTGAGGATACATTCAAGAGCCTTTGTGGATCAAGTCGAGATCTTCGCCAGCTGCTTGTGCAAACGGCGTCTGGACTAGCTAAGCTCGATCTAGTAGCAGAGAGGACGCCTCGCGTTGTCCAACATGCCGGGCCTCCCAGTTCAAAGAGCATCGGCAAAGGCATTAGCTTGAGTCCGTCTCTCCTCCGCTCTCCATCAGCTCGTCTTACACTAAGCTGGAACCTACCGCAAGCAGGAGCACTCTTCGACAAGGTCTTCCTGATCCAGCCCTCAAACGACGAAAGCTCAGGTAACGTAACAGAAAGCCCGGCGAAGTCGAGCGAAATGCTGGCTTGGCACATGTCGGATGCGCAAACTGAGGACTTGCTGTCGACTCCGGACTCGGCCGCCGTTGCTGAGCCTCAGCCACCTGGAGAACAAGCGTCTTCATCTGCAGACAAGGACAGCGGCCAAAGCGAACGCATCACGGCTGTCTTGCCTCTCAGCTTGGAGAGGATTGCAATTGCAAGCTCGGGTGGTTTGCGCATCAATTCACTCTCGGCTCTATCATCGTCAAACGACTCCTCGAGTGCACCGGAGTCAGAACTCCAGAACGGTCTCGGCCTGGATCACGACATCTGCATTCTTCGTTCGACTGTCGCACCTCGCTCAAGTCAGCGCCTCATCGTTGGAGGCACACTGCAGGGAGAGGTAGGCTTTTGGGACGCTGCAGCCAATAGTGGTGAGAGCTCAGCTTCTACGACAGTGCCCAAACTCGAAGCTGCTTTGTCGGTCTCCACAACGCCGGTCGAGTCGCTGGTGGTGTTCGGCGACGAGGATAATACGATCCGTTTGCATGGTTGCGTGGCTTGTATCTGCGCAGACAGCTCGGTCACGGTGATTCTTCTCGAAGGCTTTCGCCAGCTTTATACTGTACCGGGCCGAGGGGCTCGCCTTACTTCTCTGGCAGTCCGAGCCGACGAATTGCTTCTGACTTACGATGACGACAAAGCTCGAGTTTGGGACTTGAGGTCTCAAGAGCTTCGTCGCAGCATTGCAACCGATCAGGCGCAGGCTCTCATTGAAGACGGCAAAGGGTGGTGGACCGTCAAGCCTATTGAATCGTACAGCCCCCTTCATTCCGGTACTACAGGCGTTCTTTCGCAGCTGGCTTCGGCGCGGGACGATGCCGCAGCGTCGTTGCTTGTCGACTTCCGTCGTGCGATCGAGGCTGCTGCACGCTCTGTGCGAGGAAGCGGACAACCTGCAGCAACAGAAACCCTGGCTAAACCGCCATTCTCTTCAGCGCAAGCTCCTCTGGGATCACTTCAGCCAGCAGCGCCTTCGAGATCCGAGCAAGAAGCCGACCGAGCTATGGGATCAGCACCGGTTGGGCTGGGCTCGCCTGCTGCGCGCAAAGCGGTGAATATCGTGCGCCCTCTGCTACCCATCGTCTTTCCGATTGGATTGAACGAGGACATGGACGCCAAACTCGCAGCGCTTCTCAACCTCGAGGAACCAAGCAAGAATGCTGCTCAAGGCGGACTGATGGTGGGCTTGCATTCGGCGCCAGATGCTCTCATGGTCGGTGCTCTTGATCGCAATGCAAACAAGCAGTTGTGGAAGTTGAGCTCTCGGCTGACCACGACGCGCCTCCTGGTTGCGTCTGCACTGTTGCGAGTTCTTGGAAACATCGAGGAGCTGAAGGGCCTCACCGAGGAACTGCAACGCTTTGTCGAGGACGAGGCACACTTGTCATCGCTTGTAGGAGTCGGCTTCCGCGGAGTCATGCTCAACGAGCTCGTACCATACTGGCTTGACTCGAATGCCGAGCTACAGAATGCTAGCCGAGCCATCTTCCATGACGCTCTGGCGCGTCTTGAGCAGGCACAGCTGGATGACATTTGCAATCAGTGGCAGAAATTGCTGGCGCCCACAAAGGCAACGATACAAGCATTCAACAGCCGTGCCTCGGGCAGCGCCGCTACAGGCGCTGAGCTTCGGACACGAGCATTGACGCTGCTTGGCAGCATTGCAGTGGAGCGATATACTTGCTTTTCGCCTGTCTTGCTCAAAGAAATCGCACGTGCCATTCACGGCGCTATCGTCTCGGACAAGGGTAGCGAGATGCGAACATCACAAGAACTTCAGACGCTTTCGGTGGCCATTGACTTGTGCCGCAGCGGCTTCTCGATGTGGCAGCACTATTTCGATGCGACCGAAGTGGTGCGATCGCTGTTTGCCCTGAGCACATCGCAAGCTGGTGGTAACAATGCGGATGGTGACCTGCGCACATTAGCCAGATCGGCTACACTGCAGATCGCAGCGGAGAACACGCCTTTGTTCATGACGACACTTTCACTCGACATTCTGCATGCTCGCTCCGCAGCACACTGCGCAGCAACGATGCGACTGGTGGCGTTCATGGTGAGAAAGCGTCCTTCGGTGCTTGTAGCGAATCTGCCAAGGCTGGCTGAGGCGGTTGTCAAGTCGCTGGACCCAACGCACACTACGATGCGCGAAGCAGTGGTCAATGCAGCAACAGTCATGATTTCGGAGCTGGTATCGACTTATCCCAGTGTCAGCTTTTTTGGTGGCGGACAGAGGCTCGCAGTGGGAACGCACGAAGGCGCCGTCATCATGTACGATCTGAAGACAGCCACGCGATTGTACGTGCTCGAGGGACATCGTCGACGCGCTGATGCTGTCAGCTTCAGTCCTGATGGCCGAAGATTAGTGACGATGAGCTTGGAAGAAGGCAGAGTGTTGATCTGGAAGACTTCTTCTGGATTCAGTAGCTTCTTCTCCCCCGGCCAGATGCCACGTCAAGGTGCGACTGATTTAAAGCTGACCGATGGAGCGTACAAAGCTTTCCTTTTCAACGTGGGTGAGCATCATGCAATGTCGCGCACCGGCTCGAACGGCAATCTAGCCGCTGCAGCAGCTATGGGTGGACCGCATGGCGGAGAGGGGCAGGAGGAAGACTTTGTTGGTTTTGACAAGATTGGGTTCCTGTGGAACTCGGAACGAAGCGTCAAGGTCCAAATTGGCGAAGCGCAGCTCAACATCAGCGTGGATTAGATCGCGCACTCACATCGCAAAAGCGCCTTTCTCAATAGCAGCATGAATTGTTGTGACCTTCTCATCTAGCCGACTGTGCAGTGGTCGCCTTGCTAGATTGATGCCATGACACTGCCACCGAATGTTCGTATCAGAAGGCGGATTTCTGAGTTTTGTTAGATCGATGCAGATATTGAAAATTTGATGTAAAAAAAACACGTGAGGCAAATGGCTCATTTCTCCGAACGCGCGAACAAGCCCCTGTCTGACCATTGCCGCAAAGTGTTGGACCCTTAACTAAGTATCTGCAACTTGCCCCTATGCGGACCCCTCCTCCGGCCGGCCGGCCCGTTCTTCAATACTTGCCTCATATAGTTGTACACATAGCAGAGGAAAAGGATCATGCTGGACAATGTGATGCGTTACCATACAAGCATGGCTTTTCCGTTGCATAGCATAGAAGATCGCAAGTGGTCGTGATTGAATTCGGAAGAGGAGAAATTGGACAGGTGTAGAAGTGTCAATCAACATTCGTGTGCAATGTTTGGCAGCCAGCCAGCCAGCCAGCCAGACAGGCGCAAAATTGTCCGAGCATAACAAAGCGTAAGAACGCAAACAACTCTGCAGCCACGGGAAGCGGTCGATGAGGTTTTATGCAGGAGGGCGCAAGATGATGAACGAGACCAACACCTAACTTGGCTTGAACGGGTGAGCGGGCCCCTGTCAGTTGAGCCTCCTGTCGGATCGTGACTCTGACGGCGACTTTCGTTTCTTGGCTGAGTTTCTACTTTTCCTCGTGTAACGGGTGCGGATGTCTTCCCCCGCTGCACACCACAGAAAGTGGAGAGAGAGAGCTCATTCCGGGTTCAGATGCCCGCAGAAAGTGACTCCACTCTGCGCCTTCATCAACCTTGACCCTCGTTTGTCACTGCGAGGATTTGGACGGTACTGTAGACATTGTCGTACTCTCCTTACCACCGTCATCCATCGCCTTCGACCTATCCCTAGCTCTCCTTTACCTCTACATCTGGCGCACGCTACCACCTTTCTCACACACTCCTTACTACTTTCCTTGACACTTTCGCGCTCACGATTAGACCTGATCTCGCTGAAATAGCTGAGAAACCTGCCTAGTCCACAGGCACTACAAAGCGTTGCAATGGCCTACTATTCGAGACCGGCTTCGGCTGCCGGTCATCAGCAAGAGGAAGATCAATATCCATACTATCCCGATCCTGACCTGATTGTAGGCAGCGGTGCTCATGCTTCTTTCAGCAATCCATACGAAGCCTCTTCTCAAACACACGTTTCTCCTTTCGGCGATCAGCATGCGGCACCTACATCCATCCTTCCCGTTGCGCACCCGCAACAACACCAACAGCATCTGAGTATCAGTGTGGAGCCACGCGGATCTTCCATGCCTCAGCTCAGCGAGAGCTTCTACTCGCAAGCAGCGTACGCGTTGACAAGCCCACAACGCACAGCGAGTCCGCTTGCTCCTCTTCCGGAATACACACCGGCGCCGGCTTCGACGACGGGGTACACATATGGTGGTCAAGGCGCAGTGGGTCACTACTCGTCTCTAGGTCACGGTGATGAGGATGAGGATGACGAGGAGGACGCTGCTACAAAGTACTCGCACAGCCCGATGTATGATGAGAAGCATGCTTCGGGTGGTGCTACTTCTCCTTTCGGTCGTGCAGGTGGGATGGCTTATCTTCAGAGTCCATACTCGCAAGTCGAGGCGAACGATGATGAGGATACAGAGGATCCTTACTCTGCACTCACACGTGAGACGGCCTTTGGCGGACACGGAGGGCCAGATCCCAGCGACGAATCTCCCTACGCCCCGGCAAGTGGGTTCGGGGACAACCAGTTTGACACTCAGCATTTCGGCCCAGCTCCCGCGCGTGGAGCCCAACTGCGTCGTCACAAGACCAAGAAAAACGTCCGCCTCACCAAGGGAAACCTCATCCTCGACTGCCCCGTGCCCACCAAGCTCCAGACCTTCCTCACTCGTCGAGCCGAAGACGAATTCACCACCATGCGCTATTCCGCCGTCACGTGCGACCCGGATGATTTCGCGTCTGAAGCCTTCACCCTCCGCCCCGCCATCTACGGCCGTCACACCGAGCTGTTCATCGCCATCACCATGTACAACGAAGACGAGGTGCTCTTCTGCCGAACCTTCCACGGAGTCATGAAGAACATTGCGCATCTTTGCTCGCGTAACAAGTCGCGTACTTGGGGCAAGGAGGGGTGGAAAAAGGTGGTGGTGGCCATCATTTCGGATGGTAGGAAGAAGATCCACCCGCGAGTCTTGGATTGTCTGGCAGCGCTGGGAGTGTATCAGGATGGCGTGGCCAAGAACATGGTCGATGGTAAAGAGGTCCAGGCTCATCTGTACGAGTATACTACGCAGTTGAGCATCGATAGCAACTTGCAGTTCAAGGGTGCCGAGAGAGGCTTGGTCCCCATGCAGATTATCTTCTGTCTCAAGGAGAAGAATGCCAAAAAGATCAACTCGCATAGGTGGTTCTTCAACGCTTTCTGCCCTATCCTCCAACCCAACGTGACAATCTTGTTAGACGTCGGAACCAAACCCGAGAACAAGTCCATCTACTACCTGTGGAAGAGTTTTGATCTCAACTCCAACGTCGCAGGTGCGTGTGGAGAGATTTGCGCAGAGACCAAAGGAAAGTGGGGCGTAGGGCCTTTGCTACTGAATCCACTGGTAGCGGCGCAGAATTTCGAGTACAAGATCTCCAACATCCTCGACAAGACCACCGAGTCGGTCATGGGTTACATCTCGGTCCTTCCCGGTGCCTTTTCGGCGTACCGCTACATTGCGCTTCAAAACGACGAATTCGGCCACGGTCCTCTCGCTTCCTACTTCAAAGGAGAAAATCTCCTCGGTGCAGACGCTGATGTGTTTACGTCGAACATGTACCTCGCTGAAGACCGCATCTTGTGTTTCGAACTCGCGGCCAAGCGCGGGCATGGATGGGTTCTCAAGTACGTAAAGTCGGCACGCGGTGTAACCGACGTCCCCGAAGGCCTCCCCGAATTTATCTCGCAACGAAGAAGGTGGTTGAACGGATCTTTCTTTGCCGCCGTCTACGCGCTCTACCACACGGCCCAGTTCGTAAAGTCTGGGCATAACTCGTGGCGTAAAGCTCTGCTCGTTTTCGAATCCTTCTACTCCTTCGTCAACATGTGTTTCGCCTGGTTCGGTTTGGCCAACTATTACATTTTTTTCCGGATCCTGACCTCGTCGCTCGAAGACCCGGCTTTTAAACTCAAAGGTATCGCGGTGGTTAATACATTTGCGCAATACCTTTACTTGGGGACGGTGGTGGCGAGTTTCATCTTTGCGATGGGCAACCGTCCGCAGGGGAGCAAGTGGAAGTACTGGACGGCGGTGGCGATTTTTGCGCTACTGACGGTGTACATGATGATCGCCGCAGTGCTGTGCATTACAAAGGTGATTGGGAGGGTGAAGCACGATGCGATTTATGCTCAGATGGTGGTTTCGCTTCTGGCCACTTATGGAGTTTACCTAATCTCTTCCCTGCTCGCCTGCGATCCGTTGCACTTGGTGACGTCCTTCCTGCAGTACCTCCTCCTCGCTCCGACTTATATCAATATCTTGAACATCTACGCCTTCTGCAACCTGCACGATTTTTCGTGGGGGACCAAAGGCGACACTTCGATTTCGAAGGATCTCGGCGCCGTCGTCTCGACGGGCAAAGGCACGGTCGAAATCACCCTCCCAACCGCACAGGCCGATATCGACACGGCCTACGACGACGCACTCAACAACCTCCGCACCCGACCCATGATCATCCGCGGCGACGCAAGCGAGCAGGAAAAAGCCGACCGTCAAATGGATTACTACAAAAACATCAGGACAAATGTCGTCCTAGCCTGGGCGTTGAGTAACGGAGTAGTAGCAGCTTTCATCTTGAACGGAAGTACAAGCGCAACTTTCGACCATGCTTCAGGAGTGACAAGGACAAAGGTGTATATGGTCTTGGTACTGGTTTTCGTCGCAGGAATGGCGTGTATTAGGTTTATTGGTTCCACACTGTATCTCACCATTAGGCTGATCAATGGTTGAGAGCGGTACGACTTTCTTTTTTCTTCTTCTGTTTCGATTTCATCACTTTGCTTTGTATTCTTCTCATCAACGGACCTTTGCTGATTCAGGCTCAACGACTTCTCATGCTGTACGATAACGATACGATCGCAATCGCATTCTAGCCCTATAACGTTATGTGTGTGCCGAATCGTGTCTGGCAATGATCCGTGTGCGTGAATGATACAAGTACAAGTGGGAATGAAAGCGCTCAGTTATTCAGGGAACGCCTGTGGAATCTTCGTCAGAGTCGGTGGGCTGGGAGTTTGAATCATGCTGACATCGGTGCCTGCCGACATGTCCGTGCTGGAAATGCCGCTAATTTCTGAAATCGTTGCTGGTGAGACCAGGTTTGCAAGCTGTCCAATTGGCGACGAGCCATCGCTCAACCCCAGTCCCATGTCCGCAGTCTGCAAACCGGAAGGAGCTTGCACCGTCTCGTCCACAGCTTGCAGGCGAGCACGCCTCTCTTCAGCCGCATGCACTTTGTTCGCCACCTCGTCTGGAATATGCAACCCGTCTGGAGCTTCGTTGAGCGCAGCATGGGCAATAACGCGCTTGAGGATGCTCAATGCATTATCAATGTGCGCCATTAGGGGCTGAGATTGTCCTGAAGCCTCAATCAAGTCGCAAGCGCAAATGACATGGCGCGCGAGTCCATCGACATCCGACACGTTGGTGTGCAATTTGGTCATGTCGACAACATGAGCATCAAAGTCTTGGTGCATTGTTCCAATCATCTCTTGCAG
This sequence comes from Pseudozyma thailandica, assembly GCA_023212835.1. NCBI lineage: Eukaryota > Fungi > Basidiomycota > Ustilaginomycetes > Ustilaginales > Ustilaginaceae > Pseudozyma > Pseudozyma thailandica. Next base: position 198,811 of record JALCCH010000011.1, read on the forward strand.
GATGGTGATCCAGAACTCGATGGTGGGATGCTGCTGTTGGAAGAGTGACAGATGCGCCTGCTGCTGGGCTGCCAAAGATTCAGAGTGGTCGGAACCAGACTTTGATGTCTCACTCAAGGCTGCAGCCGCGTCGCTCGGATGAGTCCAAAGTCTATATCTGCGCCAAATGGTGAGTCGAACCCAGACATGCATTCGGCAGAACATCTGCAGAGTCCTTCCTAGCACGTTGCTTCTTTCAGCTTCCGAGCGCGGGCGGTGTCGCACAAAGGCTCGCTCAAGATCGTCGAGCGACCGCAAATATCCTCTCACCTGCTCGATAACATCCGCCGAAGGCGAATTTTCCCTTTTGAGCTCCTTGATCTTCTCGAGCTTGGATAAAGCTACCGTCAAACGGGACAGATTCGCCGAGCGTCGCATCAGGTCCTGGGAATGGAAGAAGGGCGGTGGCAAGTCTTCGGGTAGCAAGCTGGGTTGCCAAAAAGCCATGGGTCGGATCTCCTGGATGTATTCGGGCGTATCCTCGTCGCCAAAGGGCTCGTCTGGTTTAGCAATATACTTGCGGAAACGATGACTGATACCGGTCCAGCATAGCCTGACAATGGACTCGTACTTGACCTCGGACTCTGGCGAGTTGGACGCCACGGGTCTGGACCAGTAAAGGGGCGAATTTGGCTCGCTATCCTGTAGCAACGGCTCGCGCGTCGAGACAGTCTTGTGCAGCTTGAGGGTACGGACGACATTCTCAGCCAGTTGGATAAGACTGGTTTGTTCTGTGCTACCGTCCGGCTGCGTCAGGGCTAAAATACTGGCAGCTTGTCCCATGGAAGGGGTGAGGGCAGAACCATGCGCGGTGGAGGTTTGCAGGTAGTTGGCAGCCATCTGTGAAAGACGTGACGCCAATCTTCGTGAGCCTTCATTGGCAGCGCGCATATCGGAAGTGCGTTCATCCGCGATGCGATGCTGATGCATGTCGCAGGCTGAAACAGCGAGGACCGCAAGGTAGAGAGCCGGGTCCGCGCGCTTTGGGCCGTCGCTGCTCGAGACAACGCTGAGAAGGGTTGGGGCATGCAACAAGCCGAAGAAGACGGCGTTGGATTGGACGAAGCGAGTGAGGAGATGCTGGACCAGGCGATTCGAGTGTAGCCTCGAAGGTCCAAGCATTCCAAGCAAATGATTCCACCAGTCGTCCTGACCGCTAAAGGCAGGTTCCATGGGAAGTGATGTATCGTTATTCTGGATCATAGCGAGATCAGATCCAGGCATGCTGCTGCTCGAGCTCGTCACAGCCTTCGGCTCAATGTAGCGGCCGCTCTCTCGAGACGTATCAGACGCGGTCCGCCGCGGTTGGTGCCTTGAAGTCTTGGTCCTCTTAGCGTCGTTGTCAATTTGAGGATCATCATCCGCGCTTTCATGATGCTTGGGAGACTGAACTCGTTTCAAACCTCGGTCGGATGGAAGTCTACCTGCGTAGGCAGTTACAGCTCCGCCCTTCTCCTGCGATGGATTACCCGGCAGCGTCGCCTGGGTTGCTTTGCCAGAATTTGATGGTCCACGCGCAGCGGTTTTGGCTTTGGTCTTGTTGGGTGCATAAACGCAGTCGATATTCCGGCGTTCACAGTGTCGACATGGAGTTGCGCCGTCGCATCGCAGCTTCCGAACGCGACAAAATGTGCAAGCCACTCTGGCGCGTGGCGGATCGGGATCTCCGGGTGGAGCAGCGATAGCCGGTGCTGCTGCATCCCGTTGCGACATTGGCTCGCTCCTTAGGCTTGCTGCAGAGCTATGCATGGAAGGTGGCGCTACAGAAGAAAACGGTACGTCGCTCGGTACGGACTGCTGATTGCCATACCTTGGCCAGTCTTCGGCAGATGTCCGTTGATGGTGTCGCGAGGCTGTGGACGAGCCTACGAAAGCAGCGGGTCCTGGATACGCACTTCCGGCCACGTAAGGTGAACCCGCCATCGGCATGTCTCCGACACCGCGGGAAATGCCATAGTCATTCGGCGGCCTCGGAACACCATACCCGTCCGTGACCCAGGGCTGAGATGAATCCACGGATCGGGTTGGCCGAGCACTCCAAGCGTGGTCGGAGGCATCGCGTGGATCGGAGGGGTGGCGTGAAGGACCAGCATGATTGCTTGCTGGATACGTTGGTGATATCGGTGCGTCCCATCGTGGTGGGAAAGTAGCGCTCTCGGGGCGATGAGCGGGTACACGCCCATTCGGATGAGACCGTCTGTCCATCGGTGAGGATCTATATGTGGTCTCGGCGAGTGCAAAAGCTGCTGATTCTTGCTTCTCAGGACGACGACTCTTTACATCGGCGTCCGAGAGGGTTGCATCGTAGCTTCGTCTGTGAGGTCACCTCCAATACAATGGTGTGGTGAGCGGATACCGGAAGTTACGAGCTATGCAGCAGGAATGAAGACAGATGAAATCGACGCTTGTATATCGTCTTCGGGTAAGGATGTGCGGTTCGACTTCGCAAAATGTGAAAGCCTCGTTGGAAACAAAGATGCAATACGATGTTTCGAAGTGGCAGAGTGGTGCCTTCGTTGCTGTAAGATAGAGATCGCCGAGACCACTGTTCAGCGAGCAAGCGTGACAGCTGGAATGTGATGCTGGGACCAATTTGACCTATCGAAGCTGAGGACTGAGCTGAGGGCGCAGTCAACAGAGGATGTGACGATAGCGGATTAGGCCTATACGACAAGGTGATGCATGGATATCGGCGTAGCGGAACAGACCGAGGCGTGGCGTGTGACGAGATGCTGCGATGCAGAAGCGAACGAAGAAGCTAAGTCGTGTCGTCTAAAGCACAGAGCAGGACGGTCGGTCACGTCGGTCATCAAACGGAGATAGCAGCGTAGAGCAAGGAAGGGGTTCATTACCGGGCAGTGGAATTCAGACAAGAAGAGCGCGGCAATATGCTAGTCATAGAGTCGCGGTTTTGTAGCCGCAAATCGGCGGCTGTACAAGGTGCAGCTTTGCATCGGGCCGGAAGGCTGCTGCCAAGCCCAGACTTGCTCAGCTGTGCAGTGAGCTTAAAACAAGAATGGAAAGTGTTAGGCACAGCTGAGCTGAATCACGCGTCTTGCGAAGCTGCTCAGAAATCTGAGGATATCACAAAAAAAAAAAAGAAAAAAAAAAAAAGATGAGAAAGCTTTGCTTGACACGCATCTCTTGCAGCACGTCAGTGTACCGCTGCTTCGGATCATCCGACCCGCTGCTTGATCCTGGCAACAGAGCTACTCTGTCTCGAATGCTGCACTGTACGCAGCAGCTGCTTCTACCAGCACGCACGATCCATGCGTGCAAATTCATGGCTGCATGCATCAAGGTTGTGCATTTCAACACGTAATGTATCTTGCTACCCCTATGATCGTGGAACAACAAACTTACTCGAGCTGAATGGGTCTGCACGATGTGCATCGATTCTCAGACTTGGCGTGGGAAAGCTTTCAATCTCTTCAACGACACGTTCTTTCATGCTCGGCTTGTCTGCGTCAGGCCTCCCGAAAGCCGATACGCAGCTGTGACTTGAATTCGGTTGATCCGACTCCGCGTCGCCAACTGCGGGATCTGTCAAAAGAGCAAGCCGTACCGCAATTGTCCAGCCACTGTCTGGCTGCCCGGACCAGCCGAGATGCTCAGAAGCAGCCCGGCTGGCCTTCTGTGCCGGACACCACGGGAAGGCGCGCCGCCAGCATGATCGTCTCGGGTTATCCGATGGGCATCGGAGCACTTCCGAGCATTCTTCTCACGCCGGTCACGCTATTGACTGCGGACTTCCTGGATCAGCTGTTCCTCTTCCACTGCAACCAAGGCTGACAACTGACATCGGAGTCAGAACGAAGGCACCCGCTGATGAAGGGCCTGATATTGCAATCCTCTACGCGCAGTCTACGGTGAGGGGACAGCTCAGACCAGATCAGATCGTATAAGAAGTGTCCCCCTTACAAAGCGCCTTTCGGGACGCACCCACATCCTTGCTCGGCGGTCGTGAGAGAGCATGAGTGCAAACACACGCACCGACGAGCTTGCTGATTTCCGCGAAACGGAGCAAGCCACTCCACCACCCGGGGATGACGATGCTGCCTCCGTACACCAACAAGATGATCCCATCTCAGCCTTGGCGATAGACTTTCAGCACGGCAAGTGTGGCTTCGCAGTGTTTCTGGAAGAGGAGCAACAGCTGCTGCTATGCGAGGATCTATCTTGCGACTTTGCATTCGACAACAACACCCAGATGCCATCGGTCCGAGCTGGCGAAGTAAATGCCCAACAGGGCGAAGACCTACCCGCTTGCGGCACTGCGAATGCTTCTGCCCCTGCTTTCGGGCACCCTTCTTATGGCGTAGTTGAAAGCTGTGAGCCCCAGTTCCCCGGCTGCGGTCCCGAACATCTGCATACTAACCTCTGTGATCCCGGATAATGGCTTCGCCAAGCAGTGCTGTCGCAGTTTGAGCCAGGTCTCATTGTCGTCTCGTCCAGATGTCCGGAGGCGTTCCTGACCATGCTTCGTAGTTATGGTAAGCCCTGAATCCAACCTTCAGAGAACCAAGTGAAGCCACTTTCCGGTCATTTTGCTTGGCAGAGATGCTTAACAAGGCCTTTCATCGTCTGATTTGGTGAATCCTGTGCACAAATTCGGGCAGCCGAACAAAGAAGCGGCAGCGTCGAGGTGCGTCCAGGTAGAGATTTCCAGATGGCACTTGGCTTGTCCTCCATCGAGGAATCCACTGCGTTCAGTCGCGCAAATGCAAGCAACGACGTTACAGCCCACTTCACAGCCTTAGACGATGGGCCTCTCGGAAATCTGGTCGCTTTGGACGCTAAGGTGGCCACTGCGAGAGCCGCTCTATCGGTAAGAGAAAGGAAGCCGGCCTGAACACGTCAAATTGCGCATGAACGAGTTAATCTGACCGAAGCCAAAGATACCCGAACATGCCTGACTTCTTTCACAGATCTCGGCAGCAGCACCGCTACTTTCGAGCCTCCGCAGTAGACGCGACATCGGCAGATCTCTGACTCTTGTGTCGATGTGCTTGGACGACTATCTCTTCGTCGATGACAATACGCTGAAGAGCCTAAGCATCTGTTCGAGCGACATTCATGGATTTGTACACGCCAAGGGAGGTCGCGAGGGCTTCTCCATCCTCGGTATGTGTCTTGATCTTCCCAATGATCATCATAGCGGACAGTGAGCCACCGCAGGATTGGCTAAGCTTTCGATTGTCCTGCCTATTCTTTCCGGTCGCATCGACAAACCTGTCTCGTACTCCTCATCGACAGCGATGCTCAATCTGACCTGCTCGAAATGTGAGGTCACACTTGCTCCCTCAATCCAACCACGTTATCGGAAAGTTCAGCGATTGATCTATCTCTCATCTTCCCTAACCCTCTTTGCCGATCGGATTCCTCAGTCTCACAGCCGTTGCTGAAGCGATGGGTCATGTTGCCATTGGCAAAACGGACAGAAATCGTCCGACGACACGAAGCCGTCGAGCTCCTTGTGCGACAAGAAGCATCTTCCGAAGTGGTTCAGATCCGATCGAAACTCGCAGAGCTCGGCGGGATTCCCCATTTATGCTTCTTCCTGAACATGGGGACTGGCACTGCGTTAACTTGGGACAAGCTTCTCAGAGTAGGTCCACTCGTAGAGAAACGAAACCGAAGCGCAGGAACTGATGCAAATCATTGCTGTACATTCCATTTGTTCAGACGTGCAACGCGATCATTCGGATCAAAGAGTCGCTGAATTCTCTCGACTTGAGGATGTCAGAGATGACTAGGGAGGTGAGAGGATTGTTGTTGCAATAGCAAATACAACAAATCTCGCCGCAATACAGGACAATTGACTTTCTATCACTGCCCACTTGCACCAGATTAGATTAAGGAGCGGATTACGACCGAACCACTCTTGCGCCTAAGCAATATGATCCAGCACATTGTGAGCACGACCCACATGTTCATCTTGACCCTAGAGTCTGCAAACTGACTTCATAGCCCTTTTCAAACCTGTGTAGATCGACTTTGACACCAGGTAAGTCCTGTGAAGCATAGGACGCGAATGGTGCTTCTCGTCTGCAGAAGGTTGATCCTTTTGCCCTCGTATCCGTCAATAGCAAAGAGGAAGGCAGAATAACCGTCGATGCTGGTGTCGACGTACATCTCGACGAGCTCAGGGAGCAGTATGCCAGAATTCCGGCGCTTTTGGATCGTGTAGCTGCCGAGATCATGAAAGAGCCAGCGTTCCGATCTACCACAAGGTTAGGGAATGATGTGGTAGCCAGAGCTTCGCAGAAAGGATCAGAGAACTCATTGTGTGTCCGGTATCTGATTCCTGATCCTGGCTTACAGAGCTTTTGTGGTCTACTTTCCGCAGATCGGATATGTGATCAAGGTGGCTGGCGGCGAGGTTGTGGATATGCTGGCGGATCCAAGCCTGGAGCAACAATTTGCAAGCCCGAGCGAGTGAGTGTCCGCCCATACTGCACTCTGTTCGAATCAATGGGAGCCACTCACCATCTGCTACTTCATCTATTCGGTGCTCGCAGTGTCTATCTGAAGAACTCCCGTATGCGGGACATGGACCAGCATGTGAGTTCAAGAAGCTTCCGCGCTCATCATTGTGTACGAATTCTGAAACAGACGACCTACCATTTGCCGTGACAGTTGGGCGACGTCGCATCCTTCATCGTCGACAAAGAAATCGAGGTTCTCGAAGGTCTTAGCACAATGCTGAACGAGTGCGGTCCTGCCTTGCTCACGGCTCACGCTGCATGTACTCAACTCGACTGGTGAGTTTTGCACAGAATCGGATACTTAGCATGTAAGATGAACTCGACGTGCTGAGCTTTCCTGTTCTCTACTGTCAGTTTGTTGGCATTTGCAAGGGCAGCGACGCTGTACGATCTCAGGAGTAAGCCTCAGAACTCTCGACCGCAGATTTGCAGCCACTGAGTGTGACAGCTGAATATCCTGCTTTGGACAGGGCCAACTTTGGTCGAAGAGCAGGTCATCCGGCTCCAGGGAAGCCGACACGCTCTCAAAGCGCTGTCCGACGAAAGCTTTGTGAGTCGTTCCCAGGGATGATTCGCACACGTAAGGACGCCGTTCTGAACAGTTCTCCTCGTGCAGGTACCAAACGACATTGATCTGAAGGGAGGCATTGGTATTCCTGCAGGTGGTGACGAGCCCTTTTGGACAGCCGTCGATGCTGACAACACGAGTCGACAAGCATCTGCCGAAGCCGAGCACGCCGGGCGGCCGGCGAAGAAGACTGATGAAAAGTTTAGCGTCATGGTGCTTACGGGAGCGTGAGTACGACTTGATGCGGCTATGCCTCTTCCTGACCGAAGTCTTTGTTGTCTGACGCAACGATATGAGCCGCATTCGATATACAGCAACTCGTCCGGAAAGAGCTGCCTCCTACAACAAGCGGCACTCGCTGTCTTCCTCTGTCAATGCGGAAGCTTCGTCCCTGCTACGCATGCAGAGCTCGGCGTATTCGACAAGAGTAAGTGTTGCTAGCGGATTATTGGAAGTCGGAGCGAAGCGGCCGTTGATAACCCCTGAAAATCCAGTTCTGACAAGGATGAGACAGGACGAATCCGTTGTGAGTGAAGGTAGCTCGTTCACCCGCGAGCTCGGTCGCCTTCATCGAGCAATGGCTATGTCCACAAGACGAAGTCTGGTCATCCTGGACGAGGTGGGAAGGGAATGCCGAAGCGACGGTACGTGACAAGCTGCGAGAAGAGAAGTTCGGGTGGCTCAATGTGTGACTGACAGATCTGCTATCACTAGATGGAGCCGGACTTTTCATTGCTACAATCTACGAGTTCTTGCAGCGCGGAGACAATTGTCCGATCGTTCTATCCGCGACGCACCATTTGCGTGAGCATCCGTCTGCATTACCGTATCCATTCATCGTCTCGAGTCTGGCGCTGACTGAAATCTTTTCTGACTCGCGTGTCTTCATGATGACAGGCGCGATCGAGAAGCATCTGCCACCCTCGCTTCCCATCCAACGCGCCCACATGCAAACCATCCTCCTCCCCACGCTCGCCGACACCTACGATTCCCTCACCTACCTCTTCCGGCTCAAACCTGGCTTCGCTGGCACTTCCCACGCTTGCCACTGCGCTCGACTCTGCGGCGTCCCCGAGAACGTTGTTGAACGCGCAGACCGCATTTGTCGCATCGGATTGCGAGCATGGCACGACTCAGAGGCGATGAAGGACGAGGCTATTGTGCGGAGGCTGTTGCAACTCGAGCTGGGAAATGATGATCCGGAGGGAGAGGAGAGTAAGAGGATCAAGAGCGAGCTGAAAAAGGTCAGAGATGACGAGGCGAAGCAATGGATCGATTGGGTATTGAGGGGGGAGGATGGGCCGCCTCCTTCTTCGCAGGGGCGAGGGTAGCTAAAGTTCAGCTTGCAGATATGGACAAGCAGAAGATCATCAGACAAAGGTACGCGGAGACCGCACGAAGAGTACATGGACAATGGTGACCAAGCGAATGTGATTCCATGAGAGATCTGTCTGTGTAGTGTACGACAAAGCAGGTATACGTGAAACTTGGAAGGAATCTACTGAATCTTGCCGCGCGAAGCACGACGGCACGCATCCGGATCATACTTCATAATCCACGGATGACGCAACACTTTCGTCAAGGGCAATCTATCATCCGGCTTCTTCTTGAGTAGTGCCTTTACAAGATCCGCCGCTTCCGGACTGAAATGTCTCGGGATCTTGAAATCGATATTGTTAATGCGTTTATACGTCCCAGCTGGTGCGTTCTCGAGCTCCTCGAAAGGTGGTACGCCTTCCAAGAACTCGTAGCAGAGAACTCCTAGGGCCCAGAGGTCGACGGCTTTATCATGCTGTTCGCCATTGACCATTTCGGGGGGCAGGTAGTCGAGGGTACCGCAGAGAGTCTGACGACGGTTTCCGGGAGCGTGGACGGACCAGCCGAAATCACCAATTTTGAGATCGCCTTTAATGCCTAGCAGGATGTTTTCGGGCTTGATGTCGCGGTGGATGACGTGCTTGCTGTGCAGGTAGGAGAGTGCGTCGGCCATTTGTGCGATGTACTGTGGGCCACAAAGAGAGTTCAGAAGTCAGTATGTCAACTCCTTTTGTGGAAGTTCTACGCAAGGCGGTGTTAAACTTACAGTAGCAGCCACCTTCTCCTCGAACCTCCTATCCGGCAACTTGTTCATCAACTTATACAGCTCACCTCTGCCCGCAAACTCCAACATCAAAAACACCCTCCCTTCATCATGAAAGTATCCATGCAACCTCAACACATGAGGATGCCTCAAATTCATCTGAATCTCAATCTCCCTCCTCAACTGTTTCTCTACCTTGTTCTCCACCAGCTCGTTCTTGTACATGCACTTGAGCGCAATGATGTAGCCTTTATTTGGGCCTCCTTTGGTGCGCACCATGTACACTCGTCCGAACTTGCCTTTGCCGAGGGGGCGGCCCATTTCGAAGTCGTTCATGCACCAGACGCGGGTGGGAGGATGGCATTTACCTGCGTCAGCGGAGGAGAGGTTGAGGCCGTCGAATTGCATTGTACCTCTGCGACCGCGAGCTTCGTCACGTTCAAGACCGCCATCGTATCGACCCAGATCTACGGTGCCGGTGGAGCTGGTGGTGGATGTAGCCGAGGTTTTCGCTGAGCTGGACTGTGTGGGTGGACGATAGGATGAGCCTGCTGCGGAGGATGTGCCTGCTACACTTGGTGGTCTGCTCTTGGCGATACCGTGAGACTGAGTGCTCGGTCGAGCTCCATTGATGGCCTGGACGGGAGGACGGTTGATGCCTTGTGCGATGCTATTTGGATTTGTGATACCGGTGGAAGATGCTGCCATGCGGTTGAAGTGCTGCATGTTGACGCCCATGTTGATACCCATATTGGTGGCGATAGAGCTGGACGGAGCGAGCGGTCGACTTGGGTGAGCCAGTCTGCTCCCTGCTTGAGCATGCGATGGTCTAGCGCCTTGCTTGAGGTCGCTTCCCGAGCCACCGTCTAGGTGGAGGTTGGCTAGTTGTGACTCCATGGTGTGCAACCGACTTTGCCAGTAAAGTGCGGAATGGCGGTCAGGAGGATCGTCGCTGTACAAGCGCCTTTCGGAGCGATCGTATGAAAGATGAAGCTGGAGATATAGAGAAGGATGCTGAAGCCACTTTGGAAGCCTCGAAGGAGTCTGAGAGGAGTGTTGGTCGGTTCAACAGCAAAGCTGCAGCCTCGAGCTACTATACTAAAAAGAACAACACACAAGTGACTGTAAATTCAACGCAGGGTCGCGTCTTTGCAACACAGAACAACACAACAGTCGGATTTTGGCACGCACGTGACCACCTCCACAAATGGACCCTGCACTTGACAAGGATTTTGATCCTTCGCCTGCTTCCCTTCAAGCTTTGAGAGCTTCTTATCCAGCTCACCTCGTATCACAAGTTCGACAATCCACACGCTATCGCACTGCAAGTAGCTCAAGTATGGTTCTGTACTACACTTCAACTGCGGTGGAGCCGCCAGCAACCATCTACATGGGCAAGGACAAGTTCGAAAACGAAGAGCTTCTCAAATACGGTCTCGAGCGCGATATCTGGTTCCATGTCGATAAACTTTCTTCCGCTCACGTCTACCTTCGGCTCCCCGAGAACATCGAATCGTGGGAGAACATACCAGAATCGCTGGTCAACGAGTGCTCTCAGCTCGTCAAGGCTAACTCGATCGAGGGCAACAAAAAGTCGAATCTTACCATTATCTACACGCCTTGGTCCAACATTAAGAAGACAGGGGATATGGCGGTGGGAGCCGTGACGTTCTTCAACGATCGCAAGGTAAAGCGCTTCCATATCAAGGAGAAGGATAATGCAATTGTGAATCGATTGAACAAGACCAAAAAGGAGATTCAGGTGGATCATGAGGCCGAGCGTCAAGAACGACTGCGACAAGAAGGGAGATTGAAGAAGGCCAAGGCGATTGAAGACGTAAGTTCAGACAAGCTGACTTGACTTAAAGTCGATGCCAACCACGAGCCTAACTAACCAAGGTCCTGTCACGACATCGCTATGCCGAACACAGAAACGCGCTCAGCAAGCCGAGCAACAAAGACGCAAAGAGCTAGCCGAGGCCCGAGACTACTCAAAACGTAAGTACCAACTGATTGATCTGGTTCATGCGTATCTGCTTAGCATACTGATTCTTCCATCATTTTATGCCGTCTATCACCTATTTCTACAGTGTACTCAACCGAAGCTATCGAGGAAGAAAAGCGGCGCAAGGAAGAACGCAAGCTTGCAAAACTCAACGGCACCCTCTCAGACGGTGACGAGGAGGAGCACGACGACGGCATGGACAGCGACGACTCTTTCATGTAAGCGTCCCTTCCTACCTCGACGAAAACAACATTTCCACGAACGCAAGAAATAGGAACAAGGATCGATTGGTTAAGGGGATACTACAGTACAACAACATACAAGAAAGGTCAATAACTAGCACAAGACGAGAGCAGAATCGAGGGCGTGGTCATCGCATGCCCGATTCATGCTACAGCTCAAGAACACCAACGAAAGCATCACACCGCCTGTTCGGTAGCCTTCTTCTTGCTTGGCGCTTTGATCAAAGTCTTGTGAATGTGTGGCAAGACACCACCACCGGCGATGGTGGCACGCACCAAGCTGTCGAGCTCTTCGTCACCTCGAATCGCAAGCTGCAAGTGTCGTGGGGTGATACGCTTTACACGCAGATCCTTGGATGCGTTGCCTGCCAATTCAAGAACCTCGGCGGTGAGGTATTCCAAGATGGCGGATGTGTAGACGGCGGCCTTGGCACCAATGCGGATGTGATTCTGGGTGCGGTTCTTCAGGTGACGGTGGATACGACCGACAGGGAACTATTCAGGAGCGAGACGGAACGGGTCAAGATGTCGGAAGGTACAAAGGAGAGAAAGGTCGTCAGCATCCCGTGTTCACATGGCCGCGTCATTATCTTTCTCCCAAGGGTCAATGTCGGCGGCGGCCTGAGACATCCCAGCACATTCGGCTTCCAGCGGGCAGCAACGGCAGCAGAGCCGCTATTTCGACGCTTGCAGCGCACCCACCGCATCCATTGAACGCACTCGATGGCGCAAGGCCACAGCCAGACCTGCAATAATCGATATTTGGCCTTTCCGGACCCTTCTTACTCCATCTTGCAACGTGCTCTGGCCTGCCAACGCGTCGAACCGAGCAAATGATAGCAGGCAGCACTTCCAGCATGCTTGCAAAGCAGTTCTACGCGTCATCGGGAACGAATGCAGCGCAGCGACGCGTCTCTATGCTGGTGGATGGATGCCAGAAGTGTGTTGCGAGGCAAGCAGATGGAAGATGGGCACGATGACCGGATGGATGGCGGCGAAGTCGGAAGTCGGCATTCTCCTCTCTCTCGACGAACGCATGTGCTGGGCTGATGATGTGGCTGAGTGCATCCGATGTTCGATCGGTGGAAGGAAAGAGTGTTGGTCAATGCTTACCTGAAGACCGGCACGGGCCGACTGGGTGGTCTGCTTCTTGGGCTCTGCCTTGGCGTTGGCAGCACCTCCCTTGCCTCCTTTCGCGCGTGGATCGGACATATCGAATTCAAATGCGAAGATGTGGTGGGTGCGATGAAGAACAGGTGGCAGGTGGCAGGTGGCGAATGGCGAATGGCGAATGGCAGATGGATGGATTCGGATGTCAAGATGATGCAGTCGAGATGGTGGTTTGCAGTTCCGAAGTTGAGGCGCCACGGGCCACTTTCAGTCACAGTCAATTCATCCACATTTCCGTCTCTAAAAAGCGTGTCGTATTTTGTCAAAAATCCGTGCCAATTCGGGCTCGAAGGGTGTGAGCGCCGATTTCATCGCGTGTTTTGGCTCAGTCGCAACTCATCTCTCCCAGCTCTCGCCTGCAAACTGACACCAAGCTGCCGCATCATGCACGCGACCGTAGGCTGCATTGTTCTGCCAACACACTTTACACTTTACAGTACTGTACCGTGGACGTGGTGCTCCTCACCGATCTTTTGCCTTATTGCACTGCCAACTCTTCGAATAGCTCGCGAGACAGGATCTTGCACACTTTGGAGGGACAGCCATCGCTCTCAAAGTCAGAATGAAGCCGATCTGTATCGTAGGCTGTCGTAAGCTGGCCTCTGTAGCGATAAGCCGTCCCACCGAGCCTTGCACTGATTCGTTGCGTTCCGTTTAGCACCCAAGCTTTGAGATCAGCTTTGAGATCAGCTTTGAGATCAGCTTTGAGATCTGATCTCTGAACGTCCAGCCTGGATTCGAAGCACAGTTCGGAATCGGCAGTCCTCATGAGTACTTTCGAAAGAGCTTTGAGCATCGATTGAGGACTTTTTGTGACCTCAATTTCCAAACCTGTTTTCTGTGCATTTTGCATGCACAAATACTGTAGCGATGAAAAACCTAAAAATCCTTTGACTGTGCGAGGGAGTGTTGTTGACTCCTTTTTGCAGGAAAAGAAGAAAAAAAAAGAAAATAGGAGGCCGAGTGTCCCCGTCGCAGGGGCCAGCCAGCTAGCTAAAGGTGCAGTCGTCGCGAGTGAGAGGGTCTTCCCTCTCTGTAATCACATCCCTTCATATCACACGCAAGCCAACCGCTTCCAGCTGTCACGCAGCGTCACAAACCAAAGCAGGCAAGTCTCAAGACCATGTCTTTCTCCCACCACCATTCATCACACCAATCATCAAGGCAAGCGGGACAAGCCGAAGGTGTTCCCACTTCCTCTTCTTCTTCTTCACACGCATCCAACACATCGGCTGCGCCGACGCAAGATTTAGCATCGTGGGTAAACCAGGTGCGCCAGCGTGATTCGGCCTCGGCATCTTCTCAACGCTCTTACGACAGCACCTCCTCGCCTGCGTCCGAACTCGAACTCGAGTTTCAGAGGCAACGTATCGAACGACAGCAGCGAAGGGACCGCCTGTCCGTGTCTGGCATTCGAGGCATCACTAGCCATTCCAATCCAGCATCGCCTTTAGCGACTCCGTCTTTCGAGCAGCCTCCTTCGTCGGGCTTCGATTACGGTTACACTTCAGCCAGTATGGCGCCGCCCGACGCTTCACAATCACCATCCGCCTCGCCTGTGCTCGGCTCGTCTCCGACCAAAGCATCGGGCGTCACAGGAATCAAAAGAGCCAACTCTCTGCTAGCCCGCTATGGTGGTCAGTATGGTCCTACCGGCGTAGCGGCTGGCCCGAAAACAGCCAGCGATTCACCAGTCTCGCTTGCCAACTTTATGGGAGGCAGAGCAGCCGGCCCTCGATTGGGCAAGTTGGCAGGCGACGGCAAAAGCGCACCTCCTGAGGCCGACTTCATTCATGAGAGTCGCAGAGTGCCGATGCCCGGTATGGTGCCCAACTCTGGACGCTCCTTGGCCAGCTTCTTGGAGGAAAGGGCAGACGCTAGTGGCAATCGTCGATCAGGAGGCGGATCTCCCGCCTCGCCTGTGAAGGAGACTTCGGCTCCTCCGTCTCCTGGAAAGACTAGCTCCCCGGCCAAATACTCGTTCACCTCTGCAGAGCTTGGCCGACCTTTGAAATCTTCGACGGACCCGACAGGCTACAACAGCGGTTCTGCCGGCCTCGCTGCCGTGCCCACACCTTCCTCGCCGAAGAAGGCCTACCTCGATCTGATCGAAAAGCAGAACGCCGCAAAAACCAGCGCACCTTCGTCACCAGCCATTCCTCGCGCTTCCAGTCCTTCCAAGTTTCACCGATTCACAGGGGGTGATAGCGCTACCGCATCGCCTCTGCTCGATCGACCGGCCTCTCCCGTTAAGGGCGGTCTTTCGCCCGACGAGAAGGCCAGCAGCTTGTCCTCGAACCATGCACGCGGTGACGATGTCTTCCGATCCTCTCGACCACTTCCCATTCCCAACGCACAGTCTCAGTCGTACTCCTCCTCGCACTCTCCGGAGAGGAAGGATGCTGCAACGAGCCCTTTCAAGCTCGAAGACATCCCCGCACCTTCTGCAGTGGCCGCCGCAAAGCCAGATGCAGGGCTCGGTCGAGGTTGGAGTCGCCCTACGGAACAGATCGATGCTCCATCGTCTCAGGCTTCGAATCGAGTCACGAGTTTTGCCAACAGTGAGCTGTCGGGAGCTGATCGAATGCCCACCGCCTCGCTGTCCCGTCTGAGCGCTAAAAAGATGGTAGGTCAGCGCATCAAGGAAGCCCAGCTGCGAGACCAGGCCGCTCAGAAAGAGGTCGATTCGATGCAAGTTGGCACACCTGGACGCAGCGTACCGTCGAGCCCTGCTGTTCGCGAACGGTGGCCGCCTACTGCTCAAGCTAACGTCTCGCCCATTCGCACAAACTCCGACGATCGCAAAGGCGCAGCCCCCTGGTCGCCCACCAAATATGGCAACGCTCTCCCAGGCCTTGCCGGTCGCTCTCCCACCAAGGAAACTGGCTCGACCCCATGGCAGCCATCTTCACCGAAGAAGGAGATTGTCGCCGAACCGCGAGCTGAGCCCGTGCGATTGCCTGGCATGGGTGCTAGTGTCAGCCCATTCGCACGTCCTGCCGAGAAGAGCCAGAGGGAGGATGTAATTGCGCTCCCCGAATCGGCTGGTGCTGCCAATTCATACTCGACCTCGGATCAAGTCTTGACTTCGCTCACCAAGGCGAGGGCCAAGGGTCCCGTCCGAAAGACCGCAGCCACTACTGAAACCAAGTCAGCCGCTCCAGTCATCATTCCGACTCCTTCTGAAGTTTCAGCCTCAGCCAATGCACCTACGACACAGACTGAGGTCGAGGAGTCGAAGCCTGCCTCAACCAAGCCACCTCGCAGAACTACGGGCAAGCGTATTCACGTTCTTGTCTCAGGATCTGGCTCCAACCTACAGTCTTTGATTGACGCCACTCTTCTTGACCCACCTGCTGGCCTACCGGCCATCGAGAACGCGCAGATCACCTTCGTTCTTTCCAATCGCAAGGCTGCCTATGGTCTGACGCGAGCCGCCGAGTCGAATCCGCCTATTCCCACAAAGGTGCTCGCTCTCAAGACATGGCAGAACCGCAACCCCGGCGGAACGCGAGAGCAATACGATCAAGTACTCGCCCGTGCCGTTCTAGATGGTCCCAGCCCCGAAGGCACCGGCACGCCCCCTGATCTTATCGTCCTTGCAGGATTCATGCACATCGTATCCGAGCCATTCCTTCACGCTCTTGGTCACAAGACGAACTTGCCTGCCAGCACACCGACTCTCGGCCCGCGTCCATCCAAGGCGGTCCCGATCATCAATTTGCATCCTGCGCTGCCGAAAGCCTTCGACGGTGCAAATGCCATACCACGTGCGTTCGAGGCATACAAGCAAGGTCTCACCGACAAGACGGGATGCATGGTCCATGAGGTGGTAGCTGACGTGGATCGAGGCCGCCCTATTATTGTGCGAGAGGTGCCCATTCTCCCCTCCTATGATCTGGAACAGCTCGAACAGGCCATTCACAAGGTGGAGCATGTGATCATCGTTCAGGCAGCCGACCTTGTGCTCAAAGGACACTTGGACGAGTTGGATCGACAAGAAGCTGCACAGCAGAGGCAGACCGCCAGTGTTCCTGCAGCCAAAAGATCGCCTGCAGACATCATCTCGCTGCCTTCCCATAACACGAGCGGCGACGTGATTGTCACTGCAGCCGTTGTTGTGCGCGAGGCTAGGCACGCGCTTGCCAGGGCTGCGGACGCTTCCGAGCTCTCCAGGTCAGCGTCTGCCGGTAAGACTACTTCTGTCGAGGTTTTGTCCATCGATGCTGATGGTTTCGCAGAGCAGGTCGAGTTCTCGGGAGATCAGACATTCCAGCGTGGCGAGCAGCTCCGACGTGAACAGATCTTGTATGACGATGAGACACTGGTGGTTGTCAGGCGATTCAGATCCGAGGCTGGAGCCAACGAGACAAGGCTTTGGGTGCGAACGGGTCAACGCTCCGCTCTGCATCCCTTCGAGCTCGGTCCGCGGTCTACGTCTTGTGCCGAGGGTCGCAAAGTCGTCGAGCTGGCACAAAGGTACTCGGTTAAGCCCGAGATCGTTCCTGAGGGATGCGAGTCCGTCGACCTGATCGCAACGCTGTCCGGAACCTGGGTAGTCAGTCGCCAAGGGTCGCGCAAGCGCTTCGATGCTTCAGCAATGTCGTTGTACCGCATTCGCCATGCTGTCGGCTCTCTGCAGTTGGACAATTTCGCTATTCAGCAAATTGATCTTCGAGCCGCAAATTTGTGCTCCACTGACAGCTTCGTGTACTCAAAGCTGTCAGCAATCGGTGTTTGGCACGGAAAGGGCTCGTCGGCTGCGAAGCGTGCTGCTGCGGTGCGCTTCGCTCAAGCCCTTGCTAAGTCGGGCGCAGCCGGCGCTCGCTCTGCTCAAGATATCGCTGAAGTCGAAGAAGGCACGCAAGACAACTTTTTCTCGAATGTCTTCGACACTACCGAACGATACGCGAATGGCTGGCATCACCGTCACAAAGCGCTAGCCCAATCGGACGACTCGAGCATTTTGGATGTGGAACTGCAAGGACGATCTCTACAACTCGTTCCTTGGTCGACCAAGGCTTATTTCGGAGCTGACGATCTGCTGTTGCCCACGCGATCGGCCAAAATTTCGATCCTCAACTTGCGAAATCGGGAGCTGTATGTTGTCGTTGGAAAAGAAGCCCGAGCTGACCGTCTTAGGTTGGCTTGCGCCATTCGTGCCGCCGAAGAGCTTGCCACGCAGTTGCAGGCCAAGCTGCGTTCGGCTGTTCCTTCGATCGCCACGGTGGTGCCGCGTCCCGCTGTGCACGTGCTGGTCTTACCTTCCAAGCTGCCATGCGAAGTTAGAGCAGCTTCGCGTGTCTGGTCCGATGAGATAGTCGAGTACCTGCAGGGCAACCCGGTCTCGAGTATGAACGTTCATTCGAGCACTAGCGCGCTGGAACAACTAGGCAAGAGCAGCTGGCCTCGCTGGACACTCCAAGACCCGGACTACTTGCCGGTCGGCGTCAGTCCTGAGGATGCAAAGGCTGCTCTGGCTTGATCTGACATGAAATTACTACTGTAACGAAATACACACGAAAAGGTCACCGGCCACAATGCAAACAGTACGACTGAGATAAGCGCGACGTGTGATGTCTAATGAGATCTGCCCTTCTAACAGCGCGTGAACAATTGTACCGAGAAATGTGATGCGCCCGCAAAGTGATTGGCCTGCAGCTTGCAGATGGCGACAGCGAGGAGAGGCGAAGGACAAATGAGATCACCGCTCGCGCAACTCATTCCGCAGACCTCATCGCATTCAAGTGGAGAGAAGGACCGTTCTCATCGCGACTGCAGGTTTGCATCTCGACACGGATCATGATGGGAAGGCATGCTGTACTCGATTCGGATTTAAAATGAGTGCATGAGAGACTACTGTAGGGTGCGGGTCGCAGCAAAGTGTGGCTTGGAAAAAATGTGATCTTTGGGAGCCGCAAATCAAAAGAAAAGGAGAAACGTGATCTTGCCACAACCAGACAGATCCCAGCGGAGTTGGGGTTGGGCAAGAGGGGCCAAGCCTTGAAAAGTGAAACCTCGCTTGCCGCGGTACATTTACCAGTTCCGCTGCAGGATCGAGCCTCGCTGAAGGGAAAAAAAAAGAAAAAAAAAAACAAAAAGGCGATTTTGAACAATCGCTCCCTCCGAAGTCTTTGTACGAATTGTCGCTCCGCTCGGCATGAATGCTCGTCCCCAGTTCCTGGGCTGCGTCTCCTTACAACAATGTACGAAATCACTCGGCTATGTCTTCCAGCATTCTCTCTGTGCTCGACAAAGCAGCATGACCATTGTTCATCCCTTTTCTCCTCAACAAAAGTGGTCTGACGTTCTGGCGATGCCGAGGTCAGCGAGCTCGAGACAATTCCGCCACCCATTGTTGAGCTATTCTTAGCGAAATCACCGAGTTGCTGTTGAGGGAGTGTCTGGACCGATGTCGCCATCGACAAGAGAATCGAAGATGGGGGGATCAAGCGAGATGCCTCGCTTGGATGACACGGATGTCGGCTCGCAGCAGTATTTGAGAGATGATGGGCAATTCGAGCGGCTATGCATCTTTTCTGGATGGTCCCGACGTGATCGAGCTCCTGTTTGATCATTTTCAGTCTTCAGCCTCTGTGTTCTCACAGTAGACGCGTCTGCTCGCGCTTCCCCCCGCACACAACATCTGAGCTCCTCGTTCGAAGCCCAGAGCCAGCAGTCCAGTCTGAACAGTGGTGACGATCCATCGAGATAGCTGCTGTTAGCACGTGTTGAAACGAAACATCAATCGACTCCGAGATCGAAATCGGCATTGTTAGCTTCCTTACTTCTGATTGACACGAGCTGCATCTCGCTGCACTCAGACAGCATTCATTCGGTCGGAGAGAGACGGAGTAGCCGGCGACAGCCGAGTTGCCGGCTATCGAGTCGCTAACCAATGACATGCAGCTGTGCTTGTTGGTGCAGATTTACGACACAACCTCTGATGGCTTGCTGTTTTACGCAACATCTGTCAACCCCATCGTCGTTTTTGACATCTGTCTTTTCACGGCCAAGAAAGGGAGGGTCAACCGACAAGCGCAGTTCAAGACACTTTGAACAACTCAAAAGTCTGGAAGGGAGACAGGGTCTGACTTTCCGGCTTGGAAAGAGACGTCACCTTACCCTTGTTCCGCATAACCGGGTCGGTGCCAGCAGAAGAGACCCAGGCCATGCACGAGATGTGACCCTCGTACATCAGAGCATCGCTCCGGAACGCCCCATGACGGGTAGCAGCGGCCGACAGCGAATGATGGCGGGTAACGGCGCTCGACTGCCAAGATTTGAAGTCGAAAATAGAAAAGCACGCTAAGACGGCGCGGACTCACTCGCGTGTTTTAGCGTGAGTTGATCCTGCACTTCTGCCGCTTTGCCACTTCTCTGCCTCTCGCAGCCCGAAACAAAGGCAGCGCAGCACGAGCGGGTAATCCCGAGGAATGACGGTGAGATGATCGGTCACTCCATCTTTGACAGTCGCACCACTCCCTGTCGCCGACAGCGAGGGTCTGATGTGACGTGAAAGTGCCAAGGCGAAGCCGAAACGGCATAGGTCCAATCACATGTTTGGGCGCTGAAACACGGCTTGAGACACGGCAAGCAGCCAGATAGCCCAAACATTTTCTCTCGATTTTCTTTCGAGACGGATTTCGGTTTATTGCGGCCGGAGGATGAGTACGCGTTGTGGTAACGCCTAACTCAGCAACAGTGGTCCAGCTTGATTCTGCCTTGATCGGATTCGAAGGCGGTGCAGGAGCGAAGCTTCATGCGCTTAGACACCAAGGAGTCAGCACCGAAGCTCGAGCTTGTACGCAGGACATAGGGTTGGGAAATGCGCGCGTGCACCCTCGATATAACGTATGTCGAGCTCCGCATCATATGCAGGCAGCCCAACGAATTAGTCGCTTAAGCGAGGAGAGTTCCAGCCCTTTCCTCTTGTCGTGTGAACCCTATGCGGGCCATTCCTGCTTCGTACTTATTGCCGAATACACTACATGGGCTCGCTGCAGCGTCGTAACAGTAGATACGAGCAAATGCAGGGACCTGTTTGTCCGAGGGGGAGCGCTTATATCAGATGATTGACTGAACGGAATGGTGACAAGGCGATTGGCCCCGTTCCTAGTCCTTCTCTCTCACGCTAGTGGTTCAAAGTTGGACGACCTGCATGATTGTCAATGCGGGAAATTTAATTTGCGCGGTTCACGGATGTCGTGCTCCAAAGGAGGCGTCGTCAATTGCCTGACTAGAATAAATGTTGGGTTTGTGCATTGTTGCCTTCGTCCCGGCTGAGAGCTCTAGAGATGATGCGAAAGAGCTCCTTCCAATAATAGTTGATGTCGTTGCCGCAAACATTGACAATTTGTGTCTGCATGCGAGGAACGGAGTCGGCATCGGGGGTCGGGAGCGCTGCTTGCTGCAGCTGCATCAAATGCCGTCAGTTGCAACCATTTTCGGTCCGGTCGATTGCTTAGCCAGAGAAGAAATTCTTTCCTTAGCGAGACGCAGGCGCAGCGGAGTGAGCAGCTGAGCAGACGTTCCCGAACTCGGATCGAGTCGAAGCCCCAATTTTCGCTGCGAGAATAAAATAAAATAATACTGTAGTCAAGCACCTGGGTAAACATCGGTGTTCGACAGGGAGGAGCCCTTCCGGTTGTCGTCTTGTCCCTTTTCATTTCCAAATCCCACAAAGCTGCGGCCCCGCTTCAGAACGTCATCTGCTCGCCGTCTTACATATATTCCATATTTAATTTCTTCCTCTTCCGCTGCAGCTTTTTCGGAACGTTTTTTTTTGTCTTGAATCTTTGGAATCTCTAAAATAATGCCTGGGTTTATTGTCAGAGTGGCTTGGCATGGGCATGCCTCCGTCCTGTCTGCGACAAATCTATCAACGCAGAGGCAACGTCAAAGCCTCTTTCGAATGCGAACGTACCGTCCGTGCTCCATCATTGTCACCGTGTCCATCTGCCTTCCCAGCGCAGAGGTGCAGCTCGACCTTTCCTGCTTTCGCTTAACGAGATTAATATCAAGATACCCGGTCCACATGACCGAGGGTCAGTAGAGCCTTTCATGCATTGGGCGAAGCAGTCGGAAGGTCCGGCTGACAAGTCGTGATCGTGCCGAAGTTGACTCGAGCCTTTGAGTCCGACATGTCGATGGTGTGTGTATGTGTGGAGCGCTTAGGAACGACAGCATCCGATTGGCGGGAATATATTTCCTTGAGCGTTGCAAGGGCATGAGCAAACCAGTCAGCGGCAGACCCTGTTTCGGAGTCCAAGCTGATTTTCCAGCTGAGAAGGCCGCTTGCCTTTCGCAGTCACTGACTTAAGACTTGTGCACCGCGCCTTTTGGCGGCCTTCTCCTTATTGTATGCACCATCTCTGCCGTCCTTCTGCCCTGTTGTTGGCTCGTCTCTATTTCTGGCTTCCTTCCCTTCCAGCTCGAGATCACGTTCTCCTCTTCCATCGCCATACCGTTCGCTGTCGCTCATCAGATCGCATCGACCTCGCTCACTCCGTCCCACCGCAATTGCTTCGATCATTGCTTCCTTAAAACGAACGCTGCTGTACCCAACTTGCTCGACCGTCGTACCACCGTCGCACCCACCGACTTCGTCCGTATTTGAGGTTCGAGCGCATCGTTCGACAAAACCTGATTCGCCCTTCCTCGATCGCGCCTACTTCTCCAACTCGATTTATATATGCAACACAGCCGCCGCCGTTGATCTTCGCGTGTCATCCTGACTTCGGCTGAGTCTGCACTACTCGAGCTCAACAGATCACCGAGGACCCAAATCTCGCGTGGAATACTGGCTCCTCGAGCTCAGCGTCTCGCTCGCGCCTTTTGAGTCCGTGGCCTCTCTCGCTGCCACTGCCATCTTGCGCAGCATCATAGGGACACATGGAGTTGATACGTCCTATCGAGGATAAGGTCAAGGCCGCAAGGTCGGGGTCACGACTCCAGAATCGTGCATGCGACCAATGTCGTCGGTCCAAGAGGAGATGTGATCTCGCTGAAGCCGGTCCAGATGGTTTGCCGATTCAGCACGCCGGGCCATGCAAGCTCTGCGTCCGCAAGAATCTTCAATGTACCACTCACTGGAGTGCTTTACAGCAATCGGTCAGTTCCAGCCGTCAAGAGCTTCGGCAGATCTCGCAGACGTCGGCGAGCTACACTGCACTCCAAGACCAGCTTTCCTCCCATCAGTATCTTCCAGCTGGCCTCTCGTCGGCCTCGAAGAGCATGAGCGATCACATCGATGGACTCTACATCTCCACAAAGCAACTCTTCACCTATGTCGCAGCCTGGGAGTGGATCTGGCAGCACTTCCTCGGCCCTGGCGCAACACCAGCGGGCGTTGGTCTCGACGCTGCGGTCCATCCTCGACGAGGCCTGCTCAGTGCTAGCGCGGCTCGCGCATGGGACAACATGATGGTGATCAACAATGTTCCCCATATTTCGCCCAACTTTTTCTATAGCACTTTCGTTTGCGACGAAGCTTACCGACCTACCGGACGTTTCAAGCGCTTACCGAAGAAGGCGGAAGAGATCTCCATGCAGGCACTCCAATATGCGATTGTGGCGTATGCGAGTCAGTACGGATCCCAGAATCCGGGAGAATGGCGGGATACCGAAGCGGAAAAGCTTCGAAGGCAAATAGACACCGACATTGCGGAAGCCGCTTGGATGAGGGCACGCGACTTCCTGATGGCCCACTCGTCGGTCACGACGTTCCGCATGGCATACGCTCTTCATCTCTTCAGCAATACCTGCCCTCCCTTGCGCACCACCCGCTCCAATTTGGACGTCGTACAAGATGCTGTCTTTATGCTGCAGACCGGTCTTCGCATGATGGATGACTTAGCGACGGACCTGCTTCGGCAGCAAGACGAGGACCTGTTTGCTATTGGTTACCACGATACGGACGGCGCAAAGATTGACGAACAGATCTACCTCAGATCGGAGCCAAGCTACCGCGCGCGCGTAGAACGTGCTCATGCGTTGAGGGATGTTGCCGAGAACTTGCTCTGGTACTCGGCTATCTGTGACGCTGCTTCAACTAGTGGCTTCGGTATGCCGCCAAGCGTGCGCAGCAGCACCCAGGACAAAGTCGATATTGGTGCGATGCAGTTGACATCAGCTTTGCCCGCTGCATCGATCTCCGCGCCCAGGAACGGCGCAATGGACAGCATGGGCTTCGCTCCGCAGCCTGGCTCGACGCAACCGATCCAAAACGCGGGTACCTCCTTCGGACAGAATGGCTTTGGTGCGATGCATGACATTTCTCCCGACCCGAATCAGATGCCATACAGCGATCCGGCGATGCTGAGGCTGGAACCTGGATTCATGATGCCGGCCGCCGTCATGAGCAACGAATTCGGTGGATTGAATCGAGAATGGCCACATCGGGCAGAAGCCCCCGCAGCGATGGCGCAAGCTATGCCGTTGAATGGTGGGCAAAGCCATAGTCCAGCATGCATGATGTCTGCTCCTGTCAATGCAGCCTCGGACATTCCTCGCTCTTGGACGCGAATCGCAGAACGTGCTCTGCGGATCTCGAAGCAAATACCATACAACCTCTCCAGATTTGCCGCTGCGCCAGGAGATCCAGCTCGAGTCAAAGAGTTCCTCAACATGTGTCAGGCTGGAGCGTCCACGCAGATCATGATCTGGCAGCGTAATGGAAACTTCCGTGCTTGCCTTGACGATCCGAGCAGTTCGGCCACCGACTTGGCCAAGCACTTCCAGCGAACTTGGAGCATGGTCCTCTTCGTGCAACAAGTGTTCCAACCGTTGCTGGACCTGGACGCGAGCCTCTTCGCACAGATGCCTGCATCGGCTCAGTCCATGACCTCGCACCTTATCAATCAGGTCTGCATGGGCACGCTTCTCTTCCTCGAACTCTGCAGCTTTCTCGAAGGCGTACCGTGGCTGCAAGGCTCTAGGGATCCATCTTGGCCGAGAGCATCGAGCATGCTCCGATCGCAACTCGATCAATCGCGTCAGCTGCGTCACGAAATCCGCCGTAAGAGTGCGCTTCGCATCGGTCAATCCCATGACATGGTGGCCCAGCAGGTGGAGCGTACTTTGCGTTTTGGAGGCTCGCCTCCGCGCGATCACTACGACAGCGAGCGTTCATCACCGAGCGGTTCTGGCTCTGGCTATTCGAAACATCGTGGAAGCGATGCGGGGAGCGCTGAAGGGTACGAAGGTTACGACCCCAATCGTATCGAGATCCCCTTGCCTCAGGATGACATGATCGTGCCTGCCTTGCAGATCCATAGCAGCCGCCATCCGGTGCCGACTCACCTTGCCTGCGTATTGCACATCTCCTTCTGTGCACTTGTGCCGGATGCGCTACAGGAGATCAGCCAACATGGCGCAGCATCGCCCATCACACTCGATGCGCTCGACGCCGACTTGCGCGGTTTGCAGGGCATCTTGGACAGTGTGCTCAGTTTCGGCCCTTTCTTCCATCGCGAGCCGGGTCTGGAATCGCTTTTCTCGACTCGAAACTGGCTAGCACCTGACCGTCCTCCGATGGCTCTGACACTTCGCTGATCACTCCTGGAAGGTCACGGTGCCGAACTGTTCCTCCAAGTTGTTCCGGCTCGCCGGAACTGCGCATCCCCGCCTTGGCGTGGGAATGCTACATGGCAGCAAAGTGTGATCTCAACGGATCGCCCTGTGTTTCGCTCGTCAAGCCTATCGGAGTGGCCGTCACATTTGCAATATTTTTCTAAATCGTTCTCACGCCTTGGGCATGCGTGATGAGCTGGACGTCACTTGTCAAGCAATGTTGCTCTCTTCGCCCATTGTCACATCATCTCGGCCTTCCCATCAAACGAATTCGTCAAGCAAACACATGTTTTGGCCAACGTTCTATCTGCATCTTTCCGTCTCCTTCAAGCTTGTATCTCTAGGCAATTCAAATCAGTCAGGGCGGTTTACATAATTACATTCGGTCACCTGTTCATCATCATGGCAAATCTGTCCAAGTCAAGCGTCCCGGTGCACAAATATGTATGTGATTGAGCCTCGTCGGCTTGTCCGCAGCTTGGGAATCATGGCTGCGCACACTCATGCTATCGGTGGTACAGCCGAAGTGTGTAGGTGAGGGAAAGTACAGGGGAATTGACTTTCGATTTTTTTGGCCCTTTAGGTGCGGTGATCTTAGCAAATCCAATCATCGAAATGGAGGGTCCGATACTTCTTTTCGAGTGTGGCGGACAACTGGACAAAGCTTGACATGCTCCTCATCACACGGATCATCCGAAGGCCGTTCTGAAGGCAAGAATTCTGGCACAATCACCTTGTTCACACGCATTTCAAAACGGTCGGAAGAGCCGACAAGATCGTCACAAGGCAATATTAGCTAGTCCACAGTATTATGTTTGCTACCTTTGAGGCAGTGCTCCGGTTGCTGATAACAGTCGCAGGACTGCTGTGACTAGTTGCCGAAGGTGACCAGTCGAGGCGCCTGGAATTGAGGCTCTGCAAGGCCATTTCTTCCGATCGATCTTCCTTCTTGACGTCTTTTTCAATGGTCAGAGTCACGGAAGCAGCCGAGGTGGCGCGGGAAGTCCAAGAACGGCCGTACCGTTGACTACGCCACGAACGACTCTTTGCGGCGAGGCTGGAAGTCGCTACGAGAAGCTTCTGGTTAGGTCTGATGTCGAATGTTGACCAGCAACGATTCGGGGTGAATGCTCACAATTTGCGCATCATCCGGCTGTGGGGAGTGCCAGTTCCCCAAATCTGACCTGACCTTCGGAAGAACTGCTCACAGCACGCAATCTGGATCATCTGACCCTTCCAGCTGTGGCTAAGCCCTTGAACCTCAGCTTGACCCCCTTGTTGCGTTCGAGGAATGACAAGCTGAGCAGACCAGAAGCTGCTGAGGCTCGTCTTTGCATTCTGGGCTTCTGCTTCGCCTGAGCTTCTCATCTTCTGAAGGGGCAATTTGTCCTGCTTCTCAGGCTACCAATGGGAGGATGAAGCAAGGGCAATCTTCAGGCGGCGCTTTGAAAGAGACATCGTGTCATCAACAGATATAAAGGCCTCTCCACGGCGAGAGATCGAGGCCTCTTCTCTTCCATCCATCCAGACACTCGTCTACACTCGACTCTTTACAAAACGCACGCCTTACGACTTAAGACCACATCTCCAAAGACACTACACATCCTCTCCTTCAAACAGTCGTTCATCACAAGCTTGATCCTCCTTCACCATCATGAAGCTGCAATCCTTGGTTCCTTTCGTGCTCTTGGCCGCAGGCCTCGGTGCCCAGGCCGCACCCACTCTCGTCGAACACGCCAACAGCAACGGCCTCGTGGCTCGCGGGTCGGACTTTTCTCTTCGCTCTTCTCTCCTCGCCCGCGATGGCGGCTACGACGACGACAAGAAGGACGACAAGAAGGGCGGCTATGGTGGAAAAGACGAAGACAAGAAGGGCGGATATGGAGACGACAAGAAAGATGATGACAAGAAAGGTGGATTTGGCGAAAAGAAGGACGACGAAAAAAAGGGAGGATACGGCGACAAGAAGGATGGCGACAAGAAGGATGATGAGAAGAAGGGTGGCTATGGTGGCAAGAAGGATGAGGACAAGAAGGGTGGTTACGGCGACAAGAAGGACGACGATAAGAAGGGTGGTTACGGCGATAAGAAAGATGATGACAAGAAAGGCGGATATGGTGGAAAGAAAGATGATGACAAGAAGGATGACGACAAGAAGTTGAGTGGATACGGTGACGACAAGAAGGGAGGCTATGGTAAGAAGGATGATGACGATAAGAAGGGCGGCTACGGAGGTGAGAAGAAGGATGACTATGGCAAGAAGGACGATGACAAGAAAGGCGGATACGGCAAGAAGGACGATGACGAGAAGAAGGGAGGATATGGCAAGAAGGATGACGACGAGAAGAAGGGA